>JAMKCH010012634.1:0-46962 GCA_023653785.1 Ophioderma brevispina
GGCACGATGGACTTTTGATAAGTATTATATAACTCTTCATCCATTCTTAGTGTACTTTGATAAAGAAAAGGTTAAAAGCTCTTATCATATTCTTGAAGTCAACATCCTTTCCATATTCACAAGTAGTTTTCCTAGATACCATTCTATATATCATTGCTAGCTATTATTTCTATCACTTGTTGTATTTTCACATAACAATCCTTTGGATTTAAACGTGTAAGTTCTTTTCTTTCAGTCCTGTGCTTTTTGTGAACATACACGTACAAGTTTTACAACAAATGTTTTTATGACATTTTTTACTATCTTGAGCATGATATACTATCACGATTCGACATACAGAACTAGATACAAGAACAAAGAGGTAAAAGGTCATTGCTTTTCCAATAAAAAGGAATTGAATTTTGATCAATATACAAGTTGAAAAAACAAATTGAATGCACAAGATGGTAATGCAGTTGGGCCGAACGCCGGGTAACGGCCCATGGCCCTGCAAGCAAGACAGCGAAGGTGTGATAATAATTGATATGATTAGATGCAACAGAATAGATGAAGTTGATTGAATACATTGATAATAGATGCCCCAAAATAGATATCCAAGCCCAATAAGATGATCAACTCTAGTTTCACGGTTCTCGGCTTCTTCTAGATTTCAGGGTTTTCTGGTTAGTTGTGGACGGTTAGGGCGGGGGAGGCTGTACTTGTTGTTTGCCCGTGGGTTCATGTTGACGGTGGTTGTGATGCTTCTGGTCAGAACCTGATCGGTCGCTCTGAGCCTTTGTAACCGAGTTTGGCTGAATTGTATGTTGAATTGAAGCCGACATTTTCCTGCACGTGTTTAGATTGTTTGAATTGCTGTCAAATATGAATTGTAAATCCGTGGCTGCATATTCAGGCGACTTGCAGTTTTTTTAGGTTGACTGTTTACTGCATCTATCTTATCTATCTTCCAATCATTACATCACTCAGTAGTAGAGATTGTTGTTCTAGTTGCAAAATGGTTGCTTGGTCACAGGAACCGATATCAACAAAGTGTGCAGGAAGAAAAGCCTGGTGCAAGTAAAAAGACGGTCCGTGTGGCTAGCTATCGGAGTGTGAGTGGCTTCAGGCGCCTCCGGAAAATCTCCATGACTGAGCTGACCAGTAAAGCTTGTAGGGTGTTCAGATGCCAGATGTCACTGGAAAAACCTAGTTGGTGGTCCTGATCTAGGAACATGCAAAGTTTGTAAGTGAAAGGATGTCCAGAATTGAAGCTGTAAGTTTTTCTTGACATTGCTTGGAATATGACCCACGGGTTTACAATAATGCATTTCATTCGCGACCAATTCCTTTCGTTGTTTGTTATTTTGATTTAATTCATAATGTATATTTAGTCATAGTGTTTATTTTGTTTTTTATGTCATTGTATATGTGTTCATTTCTTTATTTATTATTAGTTTTTATTGTCCTATTTAGTCATCTTTATTTGTTTTATTTTCATTTTTATTGTAACGATTACTTATTAATAAATTAGTGTTGATTTTATTTCTATTATATTTTTCATTCGTATGTATTTATTCAAAATTTTTGGTTTTTAATTGTATTTTGTTTATGTTTTTTTAAAAAAAGCGGAAATTTTAAAATTAAATTTGTTAATTGTTATTATTTAAGTTTATGTTCATTTTAACGATTTTCTTATTAATATTTTTGTGTATCGGCTTTGATTTTATTATTTTTAATTTTTTTATTATCCCCCCTTTTAAGTTTATTTTCTTACCATTTTGCTTTTATTTTTTATTATTTTGTCGTTTTCTTGACTCATTTATTTTGTACTGATTTTTTTAAAAATTTATTTGGTTCATCTTTTATTCATTTTATATTTCTATTCCTTTTTGGGTAAGTCGCTATATCAATGTCTGTTTTATATTTTTAGTTATTATTTCTTTTTATACTTGTAACATTTAATGAATTCTCAAGACTAGTGTCCACGGATTTATTTGGTTTTATGTTTTAAATATTATTTGTTTATTATTTCTCATCTGTTATTATTATTTTTCGTTTTTTTTTATTTTTTAATTGTCGATTTTTTCTTTATTTCATTCCATTTGGCTATTTGATCATTTTTATTTGTGGTTAATTTCTTTTTGTATGCTTTAGGCCTATATGTATGACTTTTGGATGGGTCCTATGCGAAAAAAAACATCTCTGTGTTACACCCAAACAATAAAATTTCTAAAAATACCAGCAAAGCAATTGCTGCATCAAAAGGCTTCTAAAATCCTTGGTTTCATCCAGAACTTCCATCATGCATCTATTAATAGCAAAGAAAGGCGCCTCCCCAACTGCTTGTTTGACCCCATCTCGAATATGGAATAGCGGCCTGGGATCCTTTCCAAGCAAAGGACAATAAACTCCTTGAAAAAGTCCAAAGGAGAGAAGCCCGATTTACTACTGGGAATTTCACCCTTGAAGCTAGTGTTTACCGAATGCTATCCCCTCGGCTGGCTGAGTCTACAAGAACGCAGAAACATTCACCGTTTGTCTCTATAACATACAACATGATGAACTTGAAAATCTTCAAAACATACATTCCACAAGACCGACAGGGCAAAGAAGAGGACCATAACCAGAAACTCAAAATCTACCCACCACCAATCTTGCACACTAGCCAACTCATTTTTCCCACGAACCAATAAAAGACGGAACTGTTACAACACTCAACAAAACATTGTCAACAAACAAGAAACCGCATTGAATTAAGCATACCTCCCTAGTAAAGTTCTGTGACTACGCCCTCCAATCAAAATTCCCTTATGGAGTCCTAGGAGGTGGTACTACCCAGTACCAAGTATCATTGGTAATTTAGTCAAAAAGCGCTTCCAGGTAACCCCCCCGCTATTTAGCTCGAACGTCATAGCGGGACACGACCACAAAGCAAGGGAGTGTCTAGGCAGAGCAACCTTGGACTACCCGCTATTATACCCAGTGTTCTTACCCAACTACCTGCGTTTGAAAAAGCGACGAGGGGAAATCAACCGTCGCTAATTTCCTTTTTTGGCAAGCCAGCACATTTATTTTCATACAACGTATACGATCATTTAAACAAAATCCGCCTTCAGAAAAGCAGCAAATTTTCAAGATACTTCTTTAAAAGCGTGATAGCTGATCTCGTAGCTACTTCAAATCAGTAACAAACCCAAACTTTCCATTTAATAAAAGCAAACAAATTTTACAAAAAACACAGTTTTTACAAAAAAAAACCTTCAAGCTAAAGAATTACACGACAATTTCTAGGGGGGCAAAACACCAGCACGACAGTAATTGGCACGTACCTTTTCACCGGCCGATATCGTCCGACATTTACGGACATCCGCGCACAAAAAAAGGCCCAAAGTGGCCCGAGTAAAAGTAATATACTGTAGCTACGGCGACCGATAACAAGCTTGAAGGGGAAGAACGATCTGATGTAAAAGAATGTAACAACCTAGATGTTAACAATATTGAATTGAAGATGATCACAAATATTTATTGATCATTGGTCATAAGCGGAAATCTTTTTTTTTGATTTAAACAAACGATGTTAGAGTAGAAGACAATACAGTGAAATGATGTGAATGATTTATAATCGAGTGTATTAAAAACTGTACAAAGTTCAATTCAGAAAAGTACAGTAAACAAAATTAGTTTTTACTTGGTACGTTTCCTTTTCAGTCAAATTTTTATTGTTAGGCAGCGAAGGACTTCTGGGATAGATTAAAAATGCTCTCCCTATTTCACCTATTGGTAACAGAGAAGATGAGAGAGATGGTAATGACCAAAAACTTTTCCCCAGCTCCTATATCAGCGCGAATCGAGTATAGTATTACCGAGCGTCGACGGGAAAATAGTGGGTCCTATAGACCGATTAAATAGCCAGCCATGTTGGGAACAAGATAGACGCATTCAGTACTACAATACATTCACTGTCAATTGTCCCGTGCAATCGCTAAACATGGATCGATTGACAGGTTGCAAGTATTGTAGTCTGGAATGTATGCATCTTGTCCACCACATGTCTGGTGGCTGACGTCATATTGAATATGGTCTATTTCCCCTCTAACCTGTAGTATTTATACAATGTTTGGATCCTGAGATCCCGCATTTGTATGTCCGCGTCTGCGCCCGCAAAAACATTAAGGCCAGATATTGGTATCTTAATAGTCGTGTTCCACAGTGCGGTAGTCTATTAAGTTAATACCCGGTATAACTTAAGTCCGTGGATTTAAAAAAAAAACAAATCCACTAATTCCCCCTCGCGCCTATTGTACCCTTTTTTAATCGTCTCCACATGCGTCGAAAAGTCAATTAGGTCAAATCCTCACACCTCTAATAATTATGTCAGTAGAACGGTGCTTACTTGTTTTTGTTAACACTGGTCACAGTTAGTCCGACAGAGCATGTCCCCAAGTTACTTTACAAAATAATACCGTCGGAAAAAAAAATTACGACCGGACTTAACCATGCTCTTCTTCGGCATTAAATCGGCGGACTTAAAGCCTAGTTAGGTTCGATAGAGTGCGTTCCACACGGCAAATTATATCAAACACTAAAACGATCGATTTAGGGCCGGTATTAAGTATATGTCCGACCGCATGTGGACACGATTACAATAGGTACATTGGCGTGAGGGGAATAGTGGATTGTTTTTTTTAATTCCATCGGTATTAGTTAATACCTGTAAATTAACGTCGTGTGGAAACGGAATAATGACTCGTAACACTAAAGAATAGACACCAGGGGTTGACCACTCTACGCCGGCCATATTGAATTAATTGATATTTTAACAGGTGTGAAAGTAATCATAGTTCCGGGCCAGGTATCATATTCGGGCTCCATAGACGACAAACGGAATAAAGCGTGAAAAATATGTTTTTTTAATGAAGGTCAAATGAATCGAGGGCCCTATTGTTCACATTGTTCCCGGATTGTGAGCACGGAGGACTATATATCCTGGCACACCGGTCTCAATAGATATTCTGACTGCTGAAACCTTGGGACAGACTCAATAATTACAACTCTTGAGTGAGTTTGAAGTGTTTTTGTGGCCATTTTGAATGCCATGTACTTCATTTTTGGTAAACGTTTCATATAGAAGTCCCAAGTATGCAAATGAGGTATTGCAATTGATTCCGTCATGCGCTGTATGATGTCGTGCAGTAGCGCTTGACGGAATAAAGGGTAATACCTCATTTGCATATTTGGGACTTCCGCGTTTTTACGAAAATGTTCAAAGTTTTACCTCTGGTACCCAACCCATCAGTTTCAGAATATGCAGCAAAGATAGGTCTAGAAACCGTTGAAAATATTATATACAGGATGTCCGAGAAAACCTGATATTTATTTTGGCGGGGCTATAATTCCACCTTTTGATATCGGATTGCAGCTGTGCTTGCACGTTTTTAAATTTTGGGAGTTTTCTCCGTTTAGCTGAAAAAAATAATTTATTAAGATTGGTGATTTAGTTTTCAAATTAGATGAGATCAAATGGAGGTATGTCAAGAACCAGTTCAATAGTCAGGTGGAAGTTTGCGCTCACAGCCTGAAGGATGGAAATGGAGTACAGACTTTTTCTATCGATTGATTTTAGTTTATTAGGACCTAAGCCAATAATTCTGAAAGGGTGTGAAAATTTTGGTGCAGTGGCATTTTTCAAAATCCAATATGGCTGCTTCCATGTCCAAAATCACTAAAAATCCCTTAAATATTTCTGAGACAGTTTTTTGCGGTACTTCAGTGTGTTTAAGCACGATGAAGTGTTAGTAATGTAATTTGATTATTACCATACAATTATCATGTTCTCATAAGCGCTGCTAAATTGCATTTTGTTTTTCCTAGTATACCAGCACGAGTGTTGTGTGGTTCCTCTGTCCAGTTCCTCTATTATAAAGACACTTAGTGTTGTATTCCCGTTTCTTTAATTTCAGTTATTATGTCTTGTTTTAAAATTTTATTGATATTGCCACCCTAGTCCATCATGTCACATAGCTTTGTACTTTTAAATGTTAAAACCTGTTTGTTGTTATGTACTATTGTACTTACCATTATCCTTTGATCCAACTCGTTTTTTGTATTACGTTATAAAAGTACTTTGCTGCATATGTTTTTATTGCCTAATGATAATCATAACCTGGTACCTTTTAATTAAACAAGTGACTTTCAATGCTTCGTTCTGGCGGTTTTGACTTTCCTAACTCATTCATTGGTTGCAAAATCCAAATTATTTACTTATCAAATATCAGCATTCTGTTATTGTTATGTCTTGTATGTATTGTTTTAAATGTCTAAATGGTACAAATCTGGTCTTACATGTGTCATTGTCACAAATCTATCCATAACAAATGCTCACTCCTGAGCCATGATGATCTCCTCAAGGCAAAATCGGACACTTGGTGTTATCGGGAGTGTACTGGAAATGCATTTCCTTTCAATCCCATCATAGACGATGATTAAATTCGTTCATGATTATAATTAAACTATGATCATAATATAAACTATCCGAACTTCAGTCACTAAAATTACCATTTAATATTTGATATTGATATTTCGGATGATAATGTTTCTTGACGTTTAAACAAACTAATGAGATATTAAAACAACTGATAAATGTAAGTACTACTGTAGTTATACATTTAATGATAAAGTAAAAAACAAAGAAAGTGACTTTAGTATATCAATTCCCGTAGCTTAATTCAAAACCTAAATTCCATTACTGCTTATTCTCTTAAACCCTCACCATAATCCCTGAATTGCCTGGGCCGCCGAGACATGGTTGGTGATAATAACGCCCCTCCTCCGCTAACGCTCACATCAAGCTATATACTCTTTGTGCAATCCGATCGATTACTTCAGAGAGGTGGAGGAGTTGCGTTGTATATTGCCAATGACCTAAACTTTTCAATTATGAAATGATCTTAATAGCCAGTAACGACGACTACGATCACTCTTTGTCGAATTGATACTCAACCAAAACATAGCATCGTGTGTGTAATATACAGACCGCCAGACCGTAAACCCACACTCATTTCCTTGTCAACTTGTCAACTCCCTCTCTAGTGACAAAAGAGACACAACCATCCTTCATATTTGGTGACTTCAATCTAGATCTAATGAATTATACAACCCACGGTGCTACCAATGACTTCTTAACATCGATGTACTCTGGCATCACATTTTATGCCCCTGCTCGACAAACCGACACGTATTACCACCAAAACGATCTACTATAATTGACAACATTTTTTTACCAATGTTCTTGAATATCAAAAATTTAACACCAGGAATACTTTTCAGTGACATACGGACCACTTTCCTGTTTTTTAACATTAACAATACATTTAACACGAATATAAATAATAACTCTAACATGAAATCGGACCTACAGAGATTAACAACAACTCACACTGAAGCCCCTGAATTGAACTTTACAAATAACAGAAAAGATTGGAAACGAGTTTACCAACAACACCAATGATTCAGCAATTACTCGTATAACATATTCTGGCGAAATTCTCCCCAATTATACAACAAACCCTCCTATTGTTAGGGAACAGATAAATAAAACGTAAAGAATAATCAACCTTGGATTACTGCAGTGATTATTAAATCGCCATCAAACTAGGACATTGGACAAAAGATACATCAATCTCGGGATGACAATACAAAAAATGAATATATGTAAATGACAGAAATAAACTCCTCATGATACGTATTTCATGTAAAAAGTACTACGATAATAAATTTAACGCCCCATAAGAATAATATCAAACCACTTTCGAATAGTCATGACCATTTTGGGTAAAAACAAACCAAAGGAAAAAACCCCTCATACTTCATTGACGGTGATACAAAAATTACAAATCCAACGTGACCAGTTGCAGTAAATTCAACAAATTCTTGCCGAGATGGCCCCCGAAAAACTTGCCATCAAAATCAACACCACGGCCTGCATTTTCAGTGATTTTTCTGTTTCTTTTCTTCCATCATTCCTCTAATAACTCCCATCCTTGTTCTCGCCTATCTCGGAGAAATTATCGAAATCACAAAAAATGTAAAAATGGCAAAAGTCCTGGTTTTGATGATGAAGAATCCCGGTGTTGTCAAGAGCATTGCACAACTATCTCCAAACCTCTTGTTCATATTTTCAACCTTTCGCTTTCTAGTGGTATCTTTCCCTCCTCTCTCAAGATCGCAAAAGTCTTCCCTATCTACCAGAAGGAAGATCCCCACTCTTTCTCTAACTACCACCACCGCCCGATGTCTTCTCCTACCCACCTGCTTTTCTAAGGTTCTTGGAGCCCCTTATCTACAATAGACTCGACAACTTCGTCTCGGCTAACACATCCCTGCAAGACAACCATACGGGATTCAGGAAAAAACACTCCACATAAATCTTCTCTACTTGACATATATCACAAATTCTTCTGCTCTCTCGCTAACACTTTCACCACCATAGGAATCTTCATTGATCTTTCTAAAGCCTTCGACACTATGGACCACGATATCCGTATTTCTAAACATTACTCCGATGGTGTAACGTGGACCTCCTCTTCACTACTTAATCAAACTATCCCAGGATCGAAACAATACTTCCTTTAATCTCCACTCTTCGTACTTCCTTCCAGTTTCATGCGGCGTTCCTCAAAGCTCTATACTTGGTCCACTTCTCTTCCTTTCTAATGTAAACATATCCCTGAATGCTTCAAACCCTTTTTCCTTTTCTTATGTTTCTATTTTGCCGATGATACTAACATCCTTTCACATCCGGACATGAATACACTCATCCAAACTTTTAATCGAGAATTCCAACATGTTTCTAACTGGTTCAAAGCAAACAAACTGTCTCTAAAATACACGCAAAACTAATTATATTCACTTCCACACTGGTAAAAACACAACTACAAAAAACACAGATTCCACATCAATGATTGACAACATTCCCATTAGTCCGGTGACCATAACAAAACAACCGCAGGGGGGACCCATCAAGAAGCAAGAAGTGGGGGGGCGGGGACATTTACAAAATTTTTAGGCGTTACAATCGTAGTAAATTAAGCTGGCAACTATCACCAATCACCAAAATCACAAATCAAATTTCCAAAGGTGTCGGCATTATTAGGAAACTTCAACATAACCTCCCCTCCAAAATTTTAGTCTCACTGTATAATACACTTACCCTCCCTTACAACTCATATTGTAATATTGCAGGGCCTGTCACCGATTCTAAACCCAAACCCTATGCCCATGGACCATCACAGAAAACACTAACTGGTAAATCTTCAGCTGCAAAAAAGGCAATTCGCTTTTATGCGCTAATTCGCCGCACCTTTCCACACTCCAAACTATATTCTCCCACCACAACTTGAAAACCCTGAACATTTGATATAAAAAAACTCCAAATGCCTCTTCATGTCCTCACCGTATTCCACATAATCTCCAATTCTTTCCATGAGCTTATTCACAAAAAACACGAAGTACACATCTATAACACACGTAATGCTCATCATTACCAGACTCATAATGCACTTCTTCGCTAACCCGAAATTCATTTGTTTATGTATGCCAAAATTATGGAACAACCTTGACACCTCACTGACAACATGCAAAACCTTAAATAGCTTTAAACTTAAATATAAGAAAACTAAATATTAATTCTAATTATGAATTAATGGCTTCTCAGCACGTTTTTTTGACTTCTACATGTGTTCGGTGTATGTGCTTCCTTGTTTTGGATCACACAATCCTTACCCTTGTCTGTCCTGTCCCTGTAATCGTTATGTTCTGGTCGTTTTCTTGTCCTTGTTCCCTATATTGCTATATGCTATAAACTTCGATACATTTTAATTTTTTGTATCTTGGAGTTAAAATATCAATTTTGTCTATATAAGTAGGGGTAAGATCAAACGCTAAAGCCCCCTGGGTTTAATTTTGATCCTTCCCCGTTCAGACTTGTCTTTATATACTCCTACATTGCTTCTTCACTGTGCCATTCTTGTATACACTTTGCCTTTTTGATTATAATTTAATCATGCTTAACCTATATTATTATTATTATTATATCACTGATCATTGAGTTGTGTATGATGACAAACATTACTCGCCATATTATCTTTTTGTATCATTTCTAATTATCTAACATGAATAATTTATATTATCACTCAACATATGATCATGTATTGCTATTGTCTAAAAGTCTTGGTTATTGTATGCTTGGTTTTTGTATTATATGGAAACATGTTCTGAATGAAATCAAGTTGACTCTGAGATCTGAATCTAAACATTCCACACAAATTCAATATGGCTGCTCAAATTGAAACAGGCTCTCGGCATCATTAACATGATCTTAACTTCTCCAATAACCTATTTAGATATTAACAGGATCACCCGAATACCTAAAACCTGCAAGGTGTGTCCACAATCTTTTCAATTGGAACACACTCTGCAAGTGTTACTTTAACCCCTCTTAAATGCATTTCGACCACAATCCGGACATGTCAATGTTCTCCCACACTTTGCAGTGCAGAGGTTTGATTCTGTGTCTATATGAATGCTTTATTTAGGCTTTACACTTCTGAATATTTGTATTTGATCATCTCCAACACCCCTTATGGCCTTTTCATTTAATCGACAGTGTTCCATCAGATGGCAGCATTAGCCGCCTTTAAGATTTTAAAACCTAATTATATCTGCATTATATGTGATTACGTCATAATTATTATTATTAAGGTGTAATTTTAAGATATGGGATAAGTATTGACCCTTGGCATGCTTAATATATCTGCTATTTTTTTGTTTTGTTAACTTACAATGGCAAATTTTAAAACTCGTCTCTGGTATTTTTGTTTAAACAACATGCTTAAAATTCAAAATGGCGCCCAATATATTATGAATATATGACAATTTGTAGCTTTAGAGATCTTAAAAGACAGTCATTTTGGCTGCCATCTTGATTGGCAAGCATGTTAATACATCGGAAATGTCAGATAGGAATTCCTACTGGGTATAAATCCCAGATTTATGCCTCTATCACAAATAATTGATGAGTTATGGCAAATTGAATGATTTCGGGGTATATTGGATTCCGGGGGTGGCCATATTGGATTTGATGGTAATTGTGTGATCAAATTACATCAAGAACCCGTCCAGTAGATTCCTCGTGCTTTAAAACCTGGATATAGAGCATAAAATTATGGCCATATAATGAATTTGAGATTGGTAGCGTCCATATTGGATTTTTCGAAAATGCCACTGCGCGAAATTTTGCACACCCTCAAGAAATTATTGGCTTAGGTCCTCATAAACAAAAATCGATCGATAGAAAAAGTCTGTACTCCATTTCCACCCTGCACCCACAATTCCTCCTGACTACAACCGATTTGGAGAAAATCGATGGTACCACTACGTACGCAGCCCAGGGTTGGCTTTATGCCGGCAAAAACTGGTTTTTGCCAGAAACGGTTTAAACCTGGTTTAAACCGGCATAAACTGGTTTAACCGGCCAAAACTAGGGAATGTCTGAGGTCGTCATGCAAATCATTTTAGTGTACGTCATACTAAATTAAGTCCCTCTTTAACTTAAGATAGTCAACATACCTTGCATTATTTTATTTGTTCAATACAAGAAGACACAAAAAAGAGGATAAAACATTGTGAAAAAAATAAATGGAAAAGTGCACTGTAACAATTTATCAAAACTTGCAAAGATCTGGAGCAGAACTCAAAATACCAGCTGTGGATTTACAATTATTACACTTCAATCTAGATGTGAGCACTTGCTCTTGCTTCCTTTTTTATTCATTTATTTACTATTTAGTTTTGAAATTTATTTACGCCAATAGATCAAATTTTAAGCTACATGTTGAATTTTCAGTCCATTTTCCATATTTTCACTAAGGTTAATCATGATTAAAGGTGCTTGTTCCGATTTATGTGTATTGTGTTCTCTACTTGATATGAGAGCCTGGCACTTGCACATACACCCCGTCAAGTACCATGGGAAACAAACTTGCGGTTTTGATGGTAGATGCAATAATGCATGTTGCAAAGCCCTATTCAATACTGAGCTAATATTGATGGTTAACCACTAAAACGGCGGTTTTTTTTTGTTTATCTTGGGAATGAAATGGATATGAGGGCTCAAATTTCAGGACGACAATGAGAAAAATACGGCCTTTCATCTGATATCAAAATCGACGCCACTTCCAGGTAAATCAGGGGGGTCCCAAAGACGATCGGAACACGCACCTTTAAAGTATGGTACTAGATCAAACTGTATGTATCATATGTAAAAAAAAGCCAGAAGTTGTATTTACTGTACTTTCAACCACTTTTGTTCTGTAATTGTTATTCTGACTTCTACAGAGTTAATATGCATTTGTAAAACCAACAATTACAAATTTTGAACATTTCAAAAGCATTTTTTTAACAAAATTGAGGTTTTTGCCAGTTTTTGCCAAAATAGGTGGCATAAACCTTGGGGTTTAAACCGGCGGTTTAAACCGCCTGGTTTTTACCGGCCAACCCTGATGCAGCCCTGTGATTCACTCATTATTTTTGGACTTTTTCAACACTGGTCGGTTAATTAATATCAAAATTAAACTGACAACATTCTCCTAAAATTCAAAAGCAAAACTTTATTAAAATAAATGAAAAAGACTGTTTGTTGAAATCGTAGCATCTGTTCGCATTGAAGCAATAACAGCACTTTTTTGGAGAGTGCAATCAATTTAAAAAAATGAGTATTTTGCACTCTTGCTTGGTAATTGGCTAGTAAACTATACCTGTGAATGGTAAAGATCGAACTTCTGTATGTGTCGCATATAGTAGGGTTATATAAATGAGAATCCTATTCTAGAAGTTTGGGGTAAAAGGTTTGCAGATGTTTTTCTATAGTTTGAAGGGTACTGAATCAGAATTTTTGGGTACAACCTCTGGGAAATATGGGGAACTTTGTAAAATAAGGTAAAATTAGTACAGGCGAAAATTTGCAATCAAGCCAAATTGTATTTAATTGTATAGGTTCGGACCTGTTGTTACACGACTACAGCCCTCATAAGGTTCAAGGTCATCCTGGGGCAAAAAAGATCCAATGCTCAGATTTTGTTGAAACTGGTGTCAAATTATTGCTCTGGTCATACTGAAGCAGAAAATGCATTTTAATTCTTTGGGTTACAGCTCTGTAATAAGTTGATGTCAAGTTTTGGTGACCCCTCCAGTGACCTATGTAAGACCCTTGTCAGTTGGCCCACTAATGATAAACCAATGCCAAACATGTAAAATTAAGGCAACGAACAATTTGACACCAGTTTTAAAAACAACGAGCATACTGGGTACGTTTACCATCCAGGTACCTGGAACTTCATAGGGCTGTACCTGTTAAACCCAAGGTCAAAACCTAGACAACTATAACCTTTTTTTTAATCCGTCTAAAAAAGACAATTACATTGGTGCACATGAAACACAATTTTGACTTGATTTCAATTTAACCGGTACTATGTACCCCCAGTCTTTTTTACAAAGTTCCCCACATTGTTCCAGAGGTTGGACCCAAAAATTCTGATTCAGCACATTTCCAAACTAAATAGAAAAACCATCTGCAAACCATATTCCCCAAATTCGTAGAATGGGAATCTCATTTTAACCTAATAATACGAAGGAATTTTTTGTAATTAGAATTAATTACACGACACCCGCGTAATTCCCAGCCGCTAAAATGTCCTTCAGTATGAAAGCTTGGAATCGCGCCATTAACGTGTCAACGCGCATCCACAAGATGGCCGCCATGATTGAACTGCACAAAGTTTTTGTGCTCGGCTAAACCATCATGTAGGAAATTGCAATCTTGGCTAGCAAAATTACATCAAAAACAGGGGATGGTAACCAGTAATTTTTTAGACACATGCTAGTATGATGCCTCTGTGGTATTGTCATCGCCTGCCGTTGACGAATTAGTAGGAGAGCCAGTACGTCTGAAGTGCCTTATTGGTTACCACCTGGTGGGGGCAAAAGAGACATTTAACCTGGGCTACCTCATACTATGACCTACACGAAAATGTATGATGGCCATTCTGTAGGGTATGCTGTAAGCTACTAGGGGCCGCAAAAGATAATAACAGGGTAAAAAAATTGGAAAAGTGTCCAATGTTTTTTTTGAATTGCATACCAAAAATGTTGTGTGCAATACAAAATGTTCGTATGATCCGCAAGGATTAAAAAACTGGTATAGTTTTGTGCTATATCTGACTACCCTTATGGAGTTGAAAGCTGAAAACCGTTATTGTAGGTCAAAGGTTAAATTTAGACTCTCCAGGGGTTCCAATACTAAAATGCTGCAATTCAGTGGAATGGTCTCATATTTTGTAATGTAATCACAAGTAAATAAGGTATAGTTTGGCAATGACAATGTAGAGTTTACCCAAGTTACAAACCAATTAACCCCACCCTATAGGGGTATTTATTAATGAGGTGCGGAACTTGTTAATTTCACAGTGCAGATGGTCCAAACTAGTCCTTATTTTAGAGTATGACATTACAAACACTATAAGACCATTCCACTGAAATTGAGCATTTTTAGGATCTTGGACCCCTGTAGAAGCTAAATTTAACCGGTTGGACTACTAACGGTTGTCAGCTTATAACTCCTTAGTACGTCAGAGATACATAACTATACATTTTTTATCGTGCATCAGTACGAAACATTTTGGTATGATTCAACACATTGGACCACTTGTCATTTTTACCCCTGTATAATGGTTTGCGCGCCCCTAGATCGCTTAAGCTACTCCTACAGAATGGCCACCATACATTTTTGTGTATGTCTAATATGAGGTGCTCCCTGGTATAAATGCCTCTTGCCCCCCCCCCCAGTGGTACCAGACCCACATTCCTGGCTCACCCACTAATAGCGGGTCATCGAACCGTGTTTTGAAATTATAAATATTCATTACGGCCATCCATATCGTAAACTCGTAACAGCGTACGGTACCATCCGTTTCGATGAAATACGTGATACATTAATAAATTGCTAAACACCACGCTATGGAAATAATTACGCACAGCGGGAAAAGATGGTTACAGCTTTTGCGTTGGCGTTCGCCGGCTGTTGTATATTGAAGTCTGTGGCCTATACCATATGCCAAGGCCAAGAGCTCTTTCCAGGCCCCGTACGCGGGTGGGGGGGGGGGTGTGATAAACGGGACAAAGGTCCACTTTTGGCTGATTGTTTTTCATAACTGTCCCAAATCTAAAATTGTACACCCAATAAAGTCCACTTCTTGGTGATGGAATGGAACACATGTCAAAATAAGCACCATTTGGGGGGTTAGGTCCCTTTTAAACCAAAGTCCACGTTTTGAAGTCTCCGCCCCCCCCCCCTCCCCCCCCCCCAAAAAAAATCAACCTTGCGTCGGACCTGCCAATACGCAGACGCCTACTACTCAGGAGCTTTACAGGCAGGCTATAGAGTTTTGTGAAAAAGTACAGCACGTTGTGCCAAACATGCTCTCCACATAACTGTAAAAATGTTGACGAAATGAAAAATTACACACTGCATGGGAAACCAATGAACATACTTCGATCCAGAAAGGGAAAAATCCCATATGGTTAACTCTCAAAAGCGAGTTTACCATTAGCAGCACATCTGATGTCATTCGCCCCTGGTTCACTTGGAGTATTATTTATGACAATAACTACCAGCCTATTATAGCCTGAAGGATGGAATGGAGTACAGACTTCTTCTATTGATAGATTTTAGTACATTAGAACCTAATCCAATAATTTTTTTGGAGGTGGTGCAAATGTGTTACAGTGCCCATTTTTGTTGAAAATCCAATATGCTTGCTACCGATGTACAAAATCACTAAACATCCCTTAGTATTTCCGATAGAGAAACTATCGTCTTCGGTACTCACGATGTTTTAAAGCACGAGGAAGTGTTGGTAATGTTTAAATCATATTGCCACAAAAATCCGAATATGGGGTTCTCAAACGTAAATAGCTCCTCGAATCATTATAACAATGATCTTACTCCTCCTTAATACCTATTTCCTACGTTATACATCACTAAACCCCTAACCGTGTTCTCAGTGTTTCAAAATATGTTACAATAGATCACACTCTGCAAGTATTATTTAACACCAGATTGAAGCCTTTCCAACGCATCGGACACGTCAAGGTTTCTGCACATTTTGTATGTAAGGCGTGATCCCAGTAGTCTATATGCTGCTTTATGCGTTACACTTATGAGATACATACTTTGATCACTAGAACCCTACGGCATTTTCTTAATGGACATTTTTTCAATTCCAGATGGCCGCCTACACCCCCACGCCTTCTAAAATAGTAAAACTACATTAATATGTGTATTAATATTATTAATCAACTAATTTTTTCTATAAACATTGTCAAATTTTAAGGTATGGATAGTATTTGGACCATTTGACTCTTAATCTTTGTATTTCTGTTTCTTGTAACGTTTCCTAAATAGTTAGATGGGTCCAAGTGCTGCCCTTTTTCCTTCTTTAAAACCTATAATACGATACATCTGTATTGATTTAGTTAAACACCCAAATGAGTTTAAAGTTTAATTAAATAGGAGATGTTGTTTCGTTTTTTTTGAGCATTAAATACTCGTATCGGTGATTTTGTTGGGGACACCATGCTTTAAGATCAAAATGACGGCGATATATTAGGAAAAAGGACAATTCGTAGGTTTTAAAGATCCTTAAAGCGTCATATTGTACTGCCATCTTGGTCGGTAAGCTTTTAACACACTTGAAATGTCATATATGAGTTCCTACTGGAGGATAGAGCGCAGAATTATGCGTCTATTACAACTATTGATGAGTTATGTCCAATGATGAATTCAGGAATAGTGGGTTTGACGGGGCCATATTTGTTGTGATGGGATGTTGTGATTCAATCACGTCAATAACTCCGCCAAAAGATCCTCGTGCTTTAAAACCTGCTCTATTGCATATAGTCTGGCCATTTGAATGAAGTTGAGAGTGATATCGAGGCCATATTTTATTTCTAGGAAATGCACCGCACGAAATTTTGCACACCCTCCAAAATTTATTAGCTGGTCATCATTGACACAAATCGATCATAGAAAATGTCTTAACCCTGTGCCATAATTCCTCCTGATTAAGATCATATTCTCACTTGTATGACCCCGGTGTTAGAGAGGATGGTCCCGGCAGGAATCATGTCCGGCTCCACTAGCTCCGACAACTGAATAAAGCGTGAACTAATTGTCGTGAATCGAGTGCCCATTCTTCAACCATTGATGCGACTGTGAGTCCGAAACTATATCATACCGGTGTGAAGGATATGTGGTCGGCGGATTCATATCCGGGTTCCATATCCGACCATGGGATAGAGTGAAGTAACTCGTTGGCATGAATAGTCCACTGAATCGATTGCCCCATTGTTCGACCCTTGTAGGAGGAATGTGAGTCCGGGGGCCTAATAATCTCCTCCCACCGGCCAAACTACTACCATGACTATAAAAAACATAAGCGTATTTACTATAATTCGTGACAAATTTAAGCCTTTGGACGCAATTTGATAGTCTGAAGGCAGAAAAATAGAAACTGGAAACATTGAAAGCCTATGGGGCACTTTTTGAAGGGCGCCCCAATATTTCAAAAGTTGATATTTTTGAAAACAGTTACGAAGTTGGAATTGTCCTAGGAACGATACCGGCGAACGAGAATGCTAAAATGCTTATTTATCACAAATAAGCGATTTTGGAATTAGAATTGGCGGGAATCCCAGATTGGACTTAACGGACGGCTGGAAATGCCACGTTTAGGTCCGTCCATGAGAATAGGTGCCACATCGAAAATAACCTTCAACTTTGACTTGCCCCTAACGATAACAACATGAGGGCAGCGTAGCCACGTACATAGACGCTAATTTCCCGCGATTTCATATTGGGAAGCCGTTGCCTTGTCACAGCCCGTTGAGTATCATCGGGGAGCCCGAATAATTATTCGAGTACAAAATTCCTTCGTATTGTACCATAATTTTCGAGCTTAACCATTCCAGGTATGTTTACTAGCCAGTTACAAATGCAACGGTGTAAAATCTCCAAATTTTTGAAAAATTTTGGGGGGGGGGCGCCCTTCAAAAAATTAGCTAATATATTCTTTACGTTGTGCGGGTAAAAGAGCTTTCACTTTTATGAATGAGCGATCTTTACATGTTCCTCGTAATGATTTATCTTATTAATTTTAGGCATCCTTCAGCTTTGGGATACGCTTTTATACAGATGTATGCTTTTATTACACAGATATGTTACAACGAACCATGATCCTTTGAAATGCTATGATCAGGAGTGTAATACCCGCAGGAAGTAGTATATGCAAGAGAAGCATGTTGGCGTGGTATTTAATTGATGGTAAAAAAAAATCTTACTTGATTCATGTGTAGCTACTTTAAAAATAACTCCCTAAAATCAGTATGTTGATTTTTAATGGATTTTTATACAAATTGACTAAAGTTTTATGTTTAGTAGTTATTGGTATGTACGTAATTACGCTTTAAGTATCCTAGAAGCTAGAGGGCTAAGGGGCTCGTGTGACCAGAAACGGTTGTTTTGATATTCGACATTATACAGGCAAACGGTATAGGGCATGTCTACTATATCTGTGGCCAATGTTTCCGGCCATACCATGGTGCATGTTGTTTTTAGCTGCGTTTCGGGGCCGGGTTGCAAGTGGCAGTTGGCAAAGAGAATACAGGCCGATTCCCGTAAGAGACACGGCCAATTTTCAGGGTTGTAGAAGCTTGTTATATACAAACCCCTCACCCGAAGTGATTAAGACCAATCAGCTTCCTTATGGTAAACGGAACGATGTGTAGTGTAGCATCGCCGGCGACGCGAAATGCAGCAGACGACGAAAATGGCGCGTTAACACAAAGAAACACGCACGCCGTTGCATGGTGTCCCACGGGTGACTAGTAAAACAAAGACCCAAGACCCCCAAAGGCCCAACCGCCCTCACTATAAAAACAAGACCCCCTCACTAAAAACACTGACCCCCTCAACTATAAAACAAGCCCCCTCAACTATAAAACAAAGACCCCCTATCTATCAAAAACAAAGAACCCCCGCCACTATAAAACACTGACCCCCTCAACTATAAAACCAGACCCTCAACTATCAAACTAGACCCACCTACTATAAACAAGACCACCCCACCGTCAACTCTAACAAAGACCCCCTCACTATAAACAAAGACCCCCATCACATATAAACAAAGACCCCCACTCAACTATAAAACAAAGACCCCCCCCAACGCTAAAAAGCCCCTCAACTATAAAAAGACCCCCTCAACTATAAACAAAGACCCCTCAACTATAAAACACTGACCCCCTCAACTATAAAACAAAGACCCCCTCAGCTATAAGAACAAAGACCCCATCCATCTGATTACTTGCATAATCCTCATTCCGGTAATATATATACATTTACATACGTACTGTTTTACTTCGGAAGAAAAATCTTGTGATTGGGCACCATTTGAGTTTTCCTCACAAGTTTCTCTCAGGTTTTTTTTCGATGCAGACGATGTGCATGATAGATGAGATGCCTTTGGAAATCGCAAGATTCCATATGTACCCCATCAATTCTACAGTAACAATTCTTTTTAAATTTGGCCTTTGGGTTATGGGTTTTGGTTACTGTTAGGCCATAATAACAATAAGTGTTTTCCTGTAGAATTTTGAATCTCAGAAGGTGATTGGAGTTGCATAATTATTAAATGGCATTCCATGCTAAGTCACATATTACAGTTTTAAGTATTTGAAGAAATTCTTGAAAAGCTGTTTTCAGCTGTAAACAGCTTAGATTGTGACATTATCTACAGTTTTTGAAAACTGAAATATGTTCATAACTTGTGTGTTAACAACCAAATGGCATGCATGTTGAATGCCACTTTAATTATTCCTAATCCGCCCGCCACAGTATGAAGCGGGCTAGTCAAATCATGTTATTCTCAGACCAGAAACCAATGGCAACGTAATTATGTCACATGTGCTGTATGTAAGCAGCGACGCAAGGCAACTTTACAGGTGGAAATACAACTGCAACGTAACTCTTCTACTGTCCCTTCCATACCTGATCCTTAGGGAAGAAACCAATATATCCATCTGCCCTTTAAAGGTAACTAGTTTCTTAAGGGGAAAGAGATAGAAAATGTCATTAGTTGATAATCCCGGTTTTCACTAACCGTGAGTTTGGTCTTATTTATATTTGCCATTTGTCTTTTTATGTTGGTCTAGGTTTTTTATCCAAAAACTACAGGAAATTCACGACCGAACGTCAACATGGGTTTCTATGGGAAGGTTTTTGCGGTTTTCTTTCTTTTGTCACCCTGTTTAGCCAATACCTTCCAAACGTTCTTGTAGGTGGGTCTAGCCACCGCTCCAGTGAAATTATGGAGAGAAATTCTTCCTAAAAAGATCTCCTATCCCTTTAAGTCACGAGAATTTGGAGGCACCCAATATTATTTCATCTATAAGTTCATAGAGATTCAGAACTCAATATTTACCGTGTACCTATTTGAGAAAAAAATTATGCTTATATTTCAATGCAAAACTAGGCTAGTCGTAAGCCCTATTGCTCCTAATACAAATTAGAATCGTTTTGAACAATTTTCAAACCGCAGAATGTTGCCCCTTATCTTGCAGGATGTGATATTTGGAGCAAAGCTTACTCGGGGCAACTCTAGGCCTACTTACGCTATTTTTTAGCGACGCCTGGTAGGTGAAATCTCTCGTTGCACCTTTAAATCTATTTTTTGCTAACGGTCAGTCTATAGACGATTATCGGTGCGATACTAGCACTGCACGACCACACGGGGCACGATACCCCCAACACCCCCATACACACACTTGTGAGGTCGGTGGGTGGCGTCGACAGCTGGGCTGGTCGCCTCGTTCCTCCCGCACATCAAATCCTGGGGGGTTAGTAAAAAATAAAGTCATTTGCTACAGAGGTGAATGTAATTTTTCAAATAAAAAATGAGTTTCACTTTACACAAGGACACATCCAAAATTTTTACATTCATATTTTCTGACAACGTAACTGATCGATGTCCCGCCTTCAACGGTTTTGTTAGCGCCAGTTTCAAACACCCGCTCTGATTGGACTTCCTCTTACAGTCCAGCCACGCTATCAATAGCGCGGATTGTCATCGTGGTTGGTCCGTTTGCACCCGTCTGCCGAGGATCCCTGTTGGGATCCCTAATTTGCATACCTCTACTATCAAGTCTGCAGACCAGGGTTCATAAGCTCCATTAAATTCATTTCCGACGTTCTTTCCCCGGGCGTTCTTTTACGCTCGTGTGGATACGATTTCTCACATCTTCTAAGCCGTATCTCTACTTTGTGCCGAGATGGCTTCATGCAACACCGCCTGATGAGCCCCACACAGGAGACGAAACCAGGTCCCGGTTTAAGGAAGTGATGGGATCCTAAGCGGTCTCACCGCTTCCGTATCTACAACTATTCTATATATATCCATTCTATACAACATGGAATACTCACAACATTTTTTGAGGTCCTATAGCCTCACATGTGAGGTACCTATTTGGATCTAGCAATCATCTCTCATCAAACCACTTATCTCATTTTTCTTGCTACACGTCTATTCGGACATTATAAGTGAGCGAAAATTTGCATTAAGGTTGGACATGACAAGTATCCACATGGGTAACTCATCAGTATAAATAACACGATAAATCAATGTCACCTCCGGATTTTTTCACATTAGGCCCTGCATCAGCCTTGCTAAAAATAAAACCGGAAAAACTGATTCAACAGACGAGACTCACAACCAATCCCCAGTAAGCCTATAGAACTACCGCATACGGCTGCAAAGAGCCACCCGACTTTAGGGACGCACCCATTGACTTCAAGGGGGGGTTTGGAAGTTTTCTAAAAAAACAACTTCACCCACCATATGAGCAAAAAAAAAAAACTTTCCCCCACTTTCATTAAAAAAAAACTTTCACCCGCCCTTAATTACGAAAAACAACGTCCTCAAGTAGGAAAAAAAATCCAGCCTATGAACTTGAAGAAAAAAAAAAAACTTGCCTCCAAAAGCCAACGCAAAAAAAACTAACTTGGCCCTCACCCCAAACTTCCAAACCCCCCCCCTTGAAGTCCTAATGGTGCGTCCCTTACAAACTTCACATTTTATAGCCTGCTAAAACCATTCAACACTAGTGATATTCTCTAATAATCTCTATTATCACTTACACTCAAGAGACTTCTGTCAGCCGTTCTTTTTTCCACCATCGACCCTCCCCCCCCAAACATTTAAAACTTATAGGCCTATATTCTATAAATTCATACGTGGTGCATGTTCTAATTATCTCTTCACACACGCGTTTTGCATTCCCTTGAAATACGATACTATTTTTAAGAGTTGAGGGGGTCTTTGTTTGTTTTATAGTTTAGGGGTCTTTGTTTTATAGTTGATAGGGTCTTTGTTTTATAGTTGAGGGGGTCTTTGTTTTATAGTTGAGGGGGTCTTTGTTTTATAGTTGAGGGGGTCAGTGTTTTATAGTTGAGGGTTTTTGTTTTTTTGAAACCTTTGGTTTTTTGTCTTTGTTTTATAGTTGTGGGTCTTTGTTTTATAGTTGAGGGGGTTTCTTTGTTTTATAGTTAAGGGGTTCTTGTTTTATGTTAGATGGTCCCTTTGTTTTATATTTTTGAGGGGGTCTGTGTTTTTTTTTTGCAAAAAAAATTTGTTTTATAGTTGGGGGTCTGTGTTTATAGGTGAGGGGGTCTTTGTTTTATATTGAGGGGGGTTTTGTTTATAGTTGAGAGGGGTCTTTGTTTTATAGTTGAGGGGGTCAGTGTTTTATAGTTGAGGGGTCTTTGTTTTATAGTTGAATAGTTGAGGGGGTCGTTTTATAGTTGAGGGGGTCTTTGTTTTAAATTAGTTGAGGGTCCCGGTTGTTTTTATAGTTGAGGGGGTCTTTGTTTTATTAGTTGAGGGGGGTCTTGGGTCTTTGGGGGTCTTGGGTTTTTGTTTTAATAGTCACCTTTTCCCACGCTATGTACAATGTTTGAACCGGTCTATAACCTTGTGGTTTTAAAACCCTTCAACCGGAATTAATTTGGGATTTCATTTTTGAACTGTCACCCTAAAAGACATGTCCGATATCTCTCAGCATAGCAATTCCCATGCATTCTCCTTCAAAACGCCCCCCCCCCCAATTGCCGCGAAGTTGTAAGGCACATTATAAACGTGAAAATTATAACAACTTCATCTTTTGGATTGTTCCACATTTGAGATACCAAAATAGTACTATGTCTTTTCAAGATTTATTTATTTGCAAGAAACGCTCAGAGCGTTCTACGGCGGTCCGAAAGGCTTTTAATATCGATGAGTACGACAAAATATTCATGTAATACTAACCTTTGTTGTTAACATTCTTGAAAACTTAAAAAGTAGCCTACAAATTACCTGGATATCTTTATCCTCATATCAATGTCCCTATTCTGTTGGGGTATGGTATTTTAATGTGTAATCGCATGGCAGAGGTAGGGATGGATATATCTCTGTTCTTCCCATGGCCTAGACTATCAAATTGAAGAAATTTCATATTTTGGTGAAAATGTGCCATGCGCTTTTTTACCCCCGTTTTTATTTCTGTAATTTCAAAGACTTGTTTTCTTAATTTCTGAAAAGGTCACCCACATCACATTATATAACATCCTATAATAGGCATTGCCCAACGTTTCAAAGCAGTATAAATTTTCTCCCTGGTTACCATGGTAACCATGCACCTAGGTCTGTGATGGCTTACATTCTTGAACAAATGTGTAACCGTACATTAATGGGGGTTAAGGGGAACAGGTCCGCTGGGACATTCCGAGGAAACCATGTTCTCGTATTTTGATTGGTTCATGGCAACCAGGAGCCAACCATAGCACTTTTTAACTGGATAAAACTGAAAAAACGACTGGAAATTCAAAAATTTGAAGACATGGTTTTCTAGACCTTTCATGACTATATCAATTTCATTTCTGTATGATTTTTTTTTGTTTCTAGTTTACGTGTTTGTTTGAAAATTGCTATTTTGCGGGCGATTTTTGGACGAACTGAGAAATAATGGCCTTTAAAGTTTGTGCTACGTTGAGGGCGCTATTTAACATGAATATTCACAGTCAGGCGGTGTCGGCCAACCTCATTCATTATAGCAATTCACCACAAATGTCCAAGAATTATAACAGCAATACGGAGTCCAACTCCAACCAATATTGGGGTGCTGATGTGGGTCGGGTCATGGGTGTTCCATGACCTACACGACCTCGTACTCATTCGTTATTAATACAAAAAAATCAGAATAACCCTTAATGTGGAGTTGATTCTGCAACTCCCACGATTTTGGAATAGAAATATTTCCTTGACAACATATAAAAAATTCAGAATTTTTTCGTCGAATTCGCCTTTACGTGTTAACCAATGGCACACGTCTGAAAATCGGGATTTTTGCCGCCTCCCCTGGTAACTGTTACGGATTTTTTTTAAAATTGACCATCAATTAGCAAATTGAAAAGTTAGTTCAATTGTGAACCAAACTTGTGTCATATAGTGCCCCCTGGGATCTCTCATATGTTGATGAGTCAAAGGTCCACATTCAAGGTCAAAAGTCAATTTGAGGTCAAGTTGAAAAATAGCTAAAACATGTAAAATTGACCTCAATTAAAGTTAATTCAATAGACTATTTGCGCAATCCCCGAAATGCAATCTCATTCGTGCCCATGTTCCATCCGGGAACTTGACATAGGTCATGTGTACAAAAAAATAAAAAATTTTTTTGTTCGTTTTCGCGTCCGCCGAACAGTCCTAAAATTACAATCAAAGTAGCCTTTTTCACGTGAAGTTAACTTACAAAAATGTAGAAAATATCAGGGAACAAAAAACAATGCGAGGCACGGTGTTGAATTCACGACAAAACGTGCTATTTTCGATCGTAACTGGTGCCCTTCTTGTCACCTGATGGACATTACACAACTATAGTGCAAGAGAGTGCAACGTCACAGATTGTCACAGATAGTGTAAGTTTTCGGGTATTTTCGTTACGCTTCTAACCGTGTTTTTATAGCCGACTTGAGGCTGGTACAAGTTTTCCCGGATGGAATGGGCACCGAATGAGATGCACATTTTCGGGGTAATCGCGCAAATCGTCTATTGGAACCAACTTGTGTTATTGGTGCACCATTGGATCCTTCATAGGTTTGATGAGGTCACAGGTCCATGTTGCCAAGGTCAAAGGTCATGCGGGGCTACAAGCTTATATTCTTTGAATATAGCGCGCGCCATAAGCCGAGAACCGCCGAATTCTAGTTATGTAAAATTTCCTAAATCTCACAGGTTGAGCAGCCAATCAAAGACATGAGACCCTTCACAACCTATATTTTTAATTAATGACATCAATCTGTTGCAAAACTTATAAAAAAAAAAAACTAATCATGCAACATATTTTAGGGTGAAATAAGTAGAAATCACACAAGGAATAATTCTAGAATCATCTTTCTCTCTTTTAATTTCTCCCCTCTTTATGTACTATGCTATGACGTTTTTAATATCCACATTTTAAAGAACCCGTGGTATCTAGACTTTAAGTTAAGTTCATGTTCCCTGACACCATATTTATAAATGTGAATGATTGAAACAGTCAAAAATTAAACATCCATTGTAAACTAATCATTGCAATCTTAAAAGGCCATCTAAAATTTGATTTTTAATTAAACATGATGGTCTTTTTATATTATAAGTTTTTGCCAAACGGTTGCCACATTCTTAATTTTGTTAACGGATTGGTGAAATCGAACGTCATTCCGAGGCAATTCCGATCCTCGCAAAATTGCACCAGTTACCAAACCGGCTGCACATTGAGCGAAATAGAATACACATTGAGTGATATTGATCACCAATTCACTAATTTGAAATACGTTTGTAACTTATTATTCAAATTTCGTGCGAAAACAAAAGCTTTACTAAATCGAATGAACAAAGTTTGAAATAGACGGAAACCTGTACTAAAATTTACAGACATAAAATATTGTAATTTTTTTAAGAAAATCCTGGCAGCAATTCTGCTAACAAATCCCATATACATCTTCTACCGGTTTCCATTTAAATTCACTGATATTTACAGTTTTGATGGAATGCATTTTTTTACAATAAACTGTAAATCAGTATAATCCTTAAGAAAATATTGATTGACAATTTTTGTTTTAAGTGCCTTGATTGAATTAATTATTGCAGTATACACTGTAAAAAAATACTGTAAATTTTACAGGAAAATCCTGGCAGCAATTCTGCCAACAAATAACCGTAAAAATTAGAGTATACTGTAAAAATTAATTTAATCAAAACATATAAAAACATAAATATTTGGTGAATTATTATAGATATTGTAAATGTGTGGAGAATAAAAAGCACTGACGAAAACCCTAACTTTGTAGGCCTATCAACAAATTTTTACGGTGCATAAAGTACCTAATGCCAGGATATTTAATTCCATGTGAGCAGAGTTGCTGTAATTATTCTACTATCGTCTTTGAAGCCGAAAGTGCTGGGAATCAAAATAGGATTCCAAATTGCGGACAGATAGAAATCGTGGTGATTATCTTGGACTGATATACTGTGGATTTATTATCGTCGAGGGACTTAAAGTCTGACTCAGAGATTTCGAAATACTATTTTTTTGTGTAATAGTCAACTAAACTAAAGATAGTAACCTAAAATGCACAATTCCGAAATTTGAGATGAATCGGATTTTCGTTTTGATGCAGTAAACATTTATGTGTAGTATGACGTCCCATAGGATACTGTGTATAACAAAATTTCCGGATCCGGAATTTTATAACAAAGTTGTGATTTTCTATATGAAGGAATTCGATTTAAGCTTAGCAATTTCACACAGTGATTAGTATATGGACGAAGCATTATGTACAGCAAAAAAATAAAAAAAACACGATTTTTTTGGAAATTGAGGGCGCCCTCCTCAAGAAATCTCTGAGTCGGCCTTTAATTTAACCTTGTCGTCTTGAACTGCTGGACAAAAGTTACCTTCAGGACTAAGAAGATTCCAATGTGGCCAGAATATTACCCGAGGATTTATAATTGTGACTTTGAATGCCGTCATTTTGAAGTCTTCGCTGTGAGGACATATCATCGTTGAACTGCAACACTTCTTGTGGAGATTAGTGGACATTCTTGTTTACAATTAATAATAAGCTTAAATATTGTGATTTTATGTAATGTTGTTTTGGACATACCAAATTCTTGAACCAATTACAAATCATTAAAATCTGTTATATTGTATAAAATTTAGATCACTTGTGCACAAGGCTCATTTATTTGTGTTTGAAAGGTATTTCTGACCTTAGACGTCTACGAGACGTCATAACAATATATATATCGGTAAAAATAAATATAATGATAAAAATCAGGTCTGGCAAATGTCATGGTTGTGTACACTGTGGCAGTGACTGTGGGTTGTGGTGTGATGTTGAAATAAACAATATAAAGAAAGATTATGTCGGATAACATGATAATATTTAAAATGATGCATGGCTACAAGAAACTCTGTGTCAACAGCACTAGTGACTAAAGATTGACCACCACAAGACCAGATATTTCATGATTAAAAGGCTAAAAAAAATAATGGTCTACAGAATGTGATTTTTTTTTTAAATTTTTTCTAAATATTTTTATGGACTGTTTTTGGACTTTGCACTTGTCTCGTTGCCGTAACTTAATATGAAGAAGAAGCAAGGTCGAGTAAAAAATATTATTGCTTCCGGTAACTGGTAACCATACGTTCTCAACAAAAACATGCGGACTGACACTTCATTAAATTTGTCAAATAAAATTAAATTATGCCCCACAATACATTCGTTTTGATGGATGTCATATGCCTCTATGCATGCAAAACTATGTATAAAAAGGGTCAGCAGTGTTTTTCCTTTAAATTTGGGCAATTGCGACTATGTTGTAGAACAAAAATGTACGTTAAGCGCGCAGGCAAATCCCCCCCTGATTAAAAGTCCATGAAGCTCATGTCGATTATCCCAAAAATCCGTTTACACGCATCCCGATAAAGCTGCAGAACTGTATGTGTATGAACAGAGCTCATTTACACCGCAACGGTATGTTACAAATGTAATATAAGTGGTTTACTTGAAGTAATGCTAATACTACCCGGTAATTTTTAGGTTTTCTTGAAAGTATGACCTATTGTAAAGTTAGCATTTCAAAATGAAATGATGTTGCGGTCCGACCCAGCTATTTTATTGTAAATTTAATTTTTTTCAAAAAACGTGTAAAAACGTGTAATACGGTACCAAAAACAAGTACTAACAAAACAAGTCTTTAATTTTTTCAACATTCCAAAAATAAAAAAAAAATGAAAACATCTAAATGCTTACTGGTAAATAGTAAATGTATGAATGTTGTATATTATGTGTTTTAAGATTTACTTTTTAATGTTTATTTGAAAAATTTATAAAAATAATATGTTGTTTGTGAGTTCAAATCTTTGTGGCTGAATTTTGTGGTTTATGGTGCCAAGGAAAGGTAAAAATAAAATACATAAAATAAATGAATACTAAAAAAATAAAATAAATCCGACTGAGCCTGTATTTTTTTCTTGGCCTTATGTCAATGTACGTATTTATTCTTCCTCCTCTTCTGTCGCTTTTTTCATTTTCTTTCAAGTGGTGCTTTTTTCAGTTTGACCTGTAGCTCGGTATTTGTTTTAACCCTGTACATGTAATAAGGCGAGTCTAAAATAAAGACTGAAACACAGTTCAGTATGTCAACAAACTTTTGACTTCATATGCATAACCGATCTTTGGCTTTCGTTCAAAACACAGCATTATGGCGAGCCTAAACGAAGGACCGTTCATCAATCTTCATTTGATAAAACACCAGGGTTAAAAATTTCATAAAGTGGTGATCTAAGTGTGCATTGCTTTTGTAGGTACGATCTTTTCAAGTTCGAGATTTATCTCAAAGCTATCTGTTCAGCTGGACATGATGCGGCTCTGTGGACGTGTAAAGGAATCAATCCCCCAGGGGTGGGTGATCACACTCAGGGGAATTAAAGGGATTAGCAGCGATTTGCCAATCCGACATTCACAGAAAAATTAATCAAAATAATCTTTTTATATTTTTGTTACGGACATGGATGTGCGGGAACCATAAACCCTGCAAGTGGTTGGTTTGAAATCGTATATTAAGACAGGGCAGTACTTTGTAGCTGATTCTTGAATTTCTATACGTGCGTATCAAAATTCCGACTTGAGATATTTAAAACAAAAGCCATTCCTGAATATCACAGATTTTCAGCGTGATATGTGCACCATGATCAATACAGTTTGACCTCGCAAACACAACATTATTGTCTTTTGTTTATTTTGTACTGGTGTAAACCATAATCAGTTGTTTAGTGAAGATTTGAGAGGCCGTCGCTGTATGTCTATGTACGGGAGACGTATGACAAATTTCCTTCAAATACTTCATTTTGTTCACGATTTAGTGGTTGTTTAAACATTATATGGAATTGTACCCAACCTTATCCCTGATTTATAAGTTAAAAAAAACAAATGCATTTCCACATTTTTTCGTTCTTATTGCAATTATCGTGCTAAAAAAAAAAATCCCCTTTAATTGTAGAAATAGTTAAGCTTAAAACAAACAAACAACAGTGGACTCACATCAGAAACTTGTTTATTCAAGTACACTACCATTTTATTCACCTTCCATAAAAAATATGTTTTCAAACTCAGCCAGGTCGCACATGCGACATGAAAAACACGAATCACTCAACAACAATGGTTATCGCAAATGATCACTGCGTCGAATTCTGCAGGTATGCGTCTTATGGTAACGGATTCAAATCTTCCCCTTCTGATGGGGAAACAACAATTTATACGGCAAAACAACCAGCTACATTATTGAAAACTTGAACGTGACAGTGGATCACATAACAATTGACAAAGCCTTGAAAGCAAAAAATTAGTTCAGAAAGTTTACGCGAAATTTAATGCATAGAATACCAAAGTTCGCATAGGCGGTGGCCATAGCCTGTGCGTTGTATCAGATGTTTACAACCGGAAGGGGATCTGTGCCCAATTGATGAGTTCCTACCCACAATGCAACGCGCACGGGAAACCCAAAATCCACGTTATTGTTAGTGGCTGTGCGTGTCCACTACGGCCAAATTTCACGTTCCTTGATTATTACCTTCGCATTCTCGTCGAATCGCTCCATCGTATATACAAAGACACGATATTTCAGTAATCATATCGCCATCTGCTCTTCCCGGACAACACTATTCTAGTTTAAGATGACGTCACGGCCCTCTATACCAACATTAATATACGGGGCATGTCCTTATGTGTTGTGTTTTGTTTTCAAAAAAAATAAAAAAATTAAAAAAATTAAATCTAATAAATTATTAAAATCATATAACCGCCTGTTGTTGCCGCAAATCAAATGGCACATTTTCTTGAAAAATGAATAAATGCCACTTCAATTATTTCCCCCAATAGCAGTGACTAATAGATAAACTAGACTTCAGCAAACAAATGAGCTCAAGATATTCATTACCGGCCCGGTCTGGGGTGTAGAAAACACACTTTAGATTCCTTTTCTTCTGGGAGTGCATGACCATTGTTATAATGTCTCGCGGTTGAAAATAGTCAGGTGTTATCACCTCTCCTATTTAGACGAAGTCTTTTCTTAATGTCGAAGCAGAATATTGATCCTCATTCACAAATAATAAAATTTTTCTTGGCGGCTTCTATAGTGCGTGTTTAAAGTAACTTTGACCATCTTTTTCATCATTTATTCGAAAAGGAAGAATAGACAGAACAAACTCATGCAGAATGTTGCTGGGCAAGTAAAACTTAGTGCAAAATTAAAATCAGTAACTTATTGCTAATTTTATTTCTATTAAATTGACCGTGTTTCGAAAGAAAACTTTAGGGTCACGACCTATATTATAAAGTAAAACTAGTTGGTTATTGTGAAAGAGGACGGGTATTTGTTACTCAACCCGAACCGTGGGGGTGATAACCCTGTACCTGGATATAACAATGGCTCCGCAAAACGGGACCATTGTAATCTCTTTAGTTAATGGTTTGCTGAGGTTGCTGAAGTCTATACATATCCATTGGTCACTGATATTATGAAAGAGAAATTGATGTAACATTTTATTCATTTTTAAGAAAATGTGCAAGTTTTATTTGGGGCAACAGACGGTTATGTCATGTTAATAATTTATCAATAATTTTACACCGGGTTTTGTCTTATCCCTTTTGAAGGGACTACGGAATTTGTTATGCAGCTTGTTATTTGGTCTACGCCCCATAGTCTAATAAAGAGGGCTTACTTGCTTGTCAAAAATATCTTAATGAACGTCAACAACAGTCTCCGCCTACTGACCACCTCATCCGTCTTCTGAAACTGGTTATGACCCTTAACAGCTTTGAATTTAACGGGAAATTTTATAATCAAAATCCAGGGCTACGGGAGGGCACTGGCTTGGCGCCCTCAACGGCGAACCTTTTTATGGGTTTTTCGCTTTGAAGCCACGACCTCAACTCTGCTGCAATAATACCATCTGAGGGATCTTGGAGGATACATTGACGATATCATTTTCTATTAACTTCTGGTTATTATATGATAGTCTGACCCAATTCAAAAAAGTTCTAAAAGGACGTCACCCAACCATTCAAAGTTTACCTTTGAAAACACTCTTCCTCCCACAGCCATTTTTGCAACCCCCCCCCTTACCCTGCTAAAAAATGGGTTACATCCAAACTACTCTCTACAGTAAACCCAATGATACCATCATCCTCCTGACATCCATCTCACACGTTTAAAGGTATACCATTTAGCCAGGCCTTGAGAATCCGCCGGCCCGCCGCAAACTGTCCGAGCGTTGATCAAGAAAATCTGCCAAATTGACAATTACTCTGCAACGCAGCATCAGTGATGAGTTCATCTTTACGGATGATAACGCAACACCTGACATATCAGGTCTAAGACAATGGGATTGAAGCATGGAATCGCCAGCAAGATACCTGATTGCAATCATTGAGAACTTGTGGGTGACCTCAAGAATGAAGCCAGAAAGGATAAAATAGGGGAAGAAAAAGGGAAAACACCCGGGGGAAAAAACACAATCTTGCAGGATTTGCAGCGTATATTTTGCAACGGGCTTGGGCGCCAAACGTTAGGGTCAGCCGAGTTACGTACATTTGGTCAACAGTTATGCCCATGGCCCGTGTCGTAACGGGCCTGCCGCTCTGAGGGGGCGGGAATTCCCAGTCTTGGGAAATTTTCGCTTAAGGGGGGTCAAAAGGCCAATTTTTCCGGGTCAGAGGGCTAAAAAAACGGTGATTTAGACATGATTTTTTGCACAAGGTTGTCCCCGGCCAAAGTCGGGAAAAAAAAAAAATGATGATAGATATACTATATATGAGAGATATATATCGAGAGGTAGATATAGGGTATAGAGAGAGAGAGAGATGCGAGAGAGAGATTTGTAAGGGAGAGAGGAGATAGAGGATGAGAGAGGAATGAGAGAGGAGATAGAGATAAGATAGAGAGAGTTGAGAAGATATATAGAGAAGATGAAGTAGATAAGTGGTAGAGAGATAGAGATAGAAGATAGATATATTAATAGATAGATAATATAAGAGTAGAGGAGAGATATATAGAGTATAGTAGATAATAGGAGTATCCCTATATATATATTATATATATATTAGTATATTATATAGATATATAGGAGATCTGATATATATATATTATATATTTATATTATATCTTATATTAATATATTAGAGATAGATATATATATATAGATATTAGATAGATATATATTAGAATCATTATTATATATATATATTATATATGTGAAACTGCCAGTAACACAGCTGAAAATTAAATGTTTTAGAAATTGCTACATAGGCTCTACTTTGTTTTAGTATCAAGCACTCTACAGCTGGAATTGAAATATATTTATGTTAGATTTATGTTAATTTATGTATATTTAGTTATATAATTATATATATAGATATATTCATATATAGTATATATATATATAATATATATGAAATGTCCGAAAGAAAAAGATGGAGGGTGGTAGCAATCCTGGACATTTTATTTTAGCTTTCGAACTATTGTGTTATTCATCAGAATATCTAAATACAAAACACACAATGCACGATAAATAAATAATTGTTATTACAAATATTATTCAAAGTTGTAAATAGATCAATCTAGTCATAAAAGACTTTCCCGAAACATCACATGTTACATTTAGACAATTAAAAAAAATTTGTTTTAAAATTCCCAAGTACTGATTTCAACTCAAGAAAAGTACAGGTATTTTGTATTGGAAATCGACCGGACCAACTTGTTATATTATAAAAAAATAATCTTGATTTAAAAATTTCTTGAGCACATAATTTTACATATGAATTTTGCATATTGAACCAAGTGATTATAGTCACAAAAGTAGTCATGTCTATGAAATATAGAAACATACCAGTTTTGGTGGTGAGGGTCATCATTTGCGGCACTCCAGTGTGCATAGTAGTATGTGTAATGATGGTCAAGTCTTGGCAGAAGGGAATTCATTGAACAATGGATAGTATGTGTGTTTGTATGGATTATGAGAACAGGTGAGTGTACAGAGTGAATGGTTTGAATATGAGCACTGAGATTGGTGATGATTTAAAATGTGAGTTTTAGAAGTCGACTTGAGTTCATAGTTGAGTATACTCAGTTTTAAAAGATAAAATTAATTTAAAATTTTTTAATTGGGTTAAAAATAAATGTAAAATTGGTTCTTGATCAACCAATATTAAACTAAAAATATATTCAAATTGTCCAGTAAGTAAATAATATGGTCGTTTAGTTAGTAAATGATCAATATTATCGACATAATGCCATGGGGAGAAAGAGATTTCAATTTTATTGATCCAGAAGGATTCACGTCTTCTGATAACATATTTTCCTTCTTTTTAATGACCGATGTCATGATAGAGGATGCATCCAAGCTATGGTAGGCATTTAAAATGTTTTTTCCATTGGCAATTCTTGCCCTTGGCGGTATTATGATTGATTCTGTTTGTTGGTGGGCAAATCTCGTATAAGTTTGGTGGTCGTCTTACCAACGTATTGTTTAGAGCATTTTTACAAGGTATAGATAGATCATTCCAGTTCCATTTTGCAATATAAAATGGATACGATCAGTGGATGGGAACATTTTGTTCAGTAACCGAACTGGTAAAATTTGTTGCCTGTAGTTATGAATTTTCTTACAGAACATTTCTGGGATGGACAGGCAATGAACCCAAGTTCTGTTAAGTGATTGATATCTTGAAGAGTTGGGGTCTGGCAGAGACGAGGAGCTCTTTAAAGTTACGACTTCGACGGGGGGGGGAAGCAATGATTGGCGGTTCGGAAAAATATTCATTTAAGATTAGATTTCATGTGAAGGATGGGCATGTGTTGGCGGGCGAGATATGCCATATTACTGAGCCTACTGTCATATGTAAGTACGAGAGGTACTCGTTCCAGAGTAATGTTTTATTTTGATATCTAGGAGGGAGTGACGATCTATCGATTTTCCTCGTTCAATGCGGATTGAACTTTGGCTTTGTAAGTATGTTTGGAAAATACACCATTTCTTAATTACACATTATATAGATATAATATGAGATATATTATCTATAGATATAATATATATATATAATATCGATATATATATCTAATATATATATATGGCGTAAGAAATGTGATACCACTAGAACTACAAGAGACCATTGCATTTTTGTAGATAATAGGAAGAAATTAAGATGCGGGACACCGTAAGCTAAGTTAGTAAAAAATTATTGTCAAGCTTCGAGTTCTCTCTTCTTCAGGGATCTACACAAAAAGTATAAAAAACAGTAAAAAACAAACTTACGGACTATTATAGGATCGATTAATTGTAAAAACTTCAGTTTTAAAATGTCCAAGGCCCTATACCATGTTTGGTTGTCAAGTTAATTTATGCAAAATCTGTGGCAGTTGGAGTGGCTCCAAGAAAGTTATCAAAAATCCTTTTCAGGATAAGGGTCTTCATTGGGAGTCTAATAGTTTTAAATTATCTTCGGTTATCAATTTTTCTTTGGAATTTGAGTTCCCATGTTTGATTTGAATTACAAGTCAAATTGAAAAAAATAGAGCAAAACATAAATTGCAGGGGTCCGGAAACTTATCCCTTTATGGTAAAAAAATTTGTGTTATTAAATCCCCTCTTTTACCTCAGTTCTGATTCTTTTTCCGTTTTATTGTTGTATCAAGATCCCAGATTCTATAAACAACATTTTAAAATTTATTTGGAATGGCGGTAACGACAGGGTTAAAAGGGAATTTTTTTGTGTCGTGATGAAATTTGGGGGCTTGGCGTATGGTTGATATTCAGTGCTTGCCCAAGCTCAGAAAATGATTTGGGTAAAACATCTTTTAGATGAAAACTATAATAGTACTGGGAAAACAATTGATATGTTGTTCTGCAAAAAATTTCACCCTGACGTTTTAATCTTATGGAAAATCTCAAGCTCCAGAAAAAAAATTATCACAAATTAGGAATGTGCAATTAGCAGATTCATTAAGGACATGGTATATACCTACTAGGAAAAAGTACTGAAGATATTGGTATAGGATCAATGAAACTATGCTGCCATAGGTCTATTTGGTTTAATAAGAATATAAGAATCAAAGTACAAGAGTTACTTTTTCTATTAGCTTGAGTATTAAAAAATGGTATTTGTTGCATTGATGATCTTTTGTATGTGACCCTAACCCTGTTCTTAAACTTTGATTGACCCCCCTTATGATAATTCGACATTCCATCTAGAGATGGAAGGAATTATAATGAATAATATTGCCGTTGTGGGTTGCTTGATGTGGCTCCTAAGGCCCTTCCTAATAGTGGATGAGCTAGGACCCAGGTCAAACATCTCGTTTACCCCTCACTACAGAAAAGGTTTGGAACACCTTTTGGTAGTTGTATGGACTACTCTAATCAACGCTAGAAGGTAGTACTCTCAAATTGTGGTGTCACTTTTCAATGGGGCCAAGTTAATGAAAAGGGGGTTCAAATTTTAAATTGACTCCCAAAATCCATGTTGAATGTATGCATATTTAGTCTAGTCAATAAGGATTCAAAAATGTAGAGTTTGTACCAAACTATGACCAATGGTTTTGGAGTTATGGGACAAATGGCTAAAATGGTAAAAAAAAAAGGTCAATTCGATGTTGTACAGGGGTCAAAATCGGGAAGTTGCTCCAATTTTGTTGAAATGATAGAAGTTGTCGCTAGCAATGAGTCAAAATACGAATAGTTGTACCATCTGCAATGCATAGTTTCCCATGTTATGGAAAAATAGGTCATAGGTCAACATTCCCAATTGGTGTGACCGTCTTGGACCCTTATCTCCGTAAGTAAGCATTAACATAATACAAATATAACTGTTTATGAGTCTCGTCTACACCTCAGGCAATAACTTCAAGTATTTAAATATAATCAGAGTAAACTTTAATGTTGACCCATGTACAAATTGAAATTGACCTTTGTTACCATTTTAGCATTTTCCTTTATAACTCCAAAACCAAGGTGTATTTGGTACAAAATTACATTTTTGGAATCCTTATGATTTAGATGGACCCAATATGGCATACATTTCAACCTGATGGGGGCGGCATTTTAAAATTGACCCCTGTGTATGTAAAACTTAAAATGTGCCCCTATTGAAAGTGATACCAAATTTGAGAGTTACTACCTACCTAGAATGATGGAGCGGGCTCAGATACTAACTACCAACGGTTTATGTCAAACCTTTCTATAATGTAAGATTTAGAGACAGAGTAAACACTGCTGACTCCGGCAAACATAAAAAGAGCGGTTATGAATAGTGTGGAATGTTGATGAAAAGAATACAGGTGTGCCGTGATGATGTTATACGAGTACTGTCTATCCATAAAAAAATAATGGTAAAAACACCGATAATTGAAAGTGCTATCTACAAAAAACAAGGAGAGGAAAAATAGCCCTTTGGAAATTAATAAAAAAAAAAACAACAACAATTATAAACTTCAAAATAAATTAATTTACTAGACTTATTAAAAAAAAAAAAGCTGAACATTATTACTCAATATTAATACCCTTAGGATGGAGAGTCTCAAGTTTCTTGATCCAAATTGATTCGCTCTTTCTGATGAACAATCTTGTTTGACGTTGATTTCTCAATCGTAATAGATATGTCAGCAATTGAAAATTTGATCAGTTTGGTTGAAAGGGCGGTACATTTTTGACACCAGGTGTTCAACAAGGGCCCCTATAGGAGCATAAAAAACCGTGAATTTTTTTTAATAGTCAAAATCGCAATACCTTTTCATATCGATCTCCATCACATATATCAAGTACAAATCGAATAGCCGTTTAGGTTTCGGTATAGATCATAGACGTGGACCACATAACCAATGTATAACAAAAATCTGTGGTCCCCCATTGGGGGCTAAGAAAACAAGTGTAAATCATAATAAAATTATTACGATCACATAACTGTCTGTTCCCGCACATAAACTGGCACATTTTCTTTAAATATATAAAATGTCACCTCAACTTTACTTTTCCCATATCAGAGACCCAATGGATATGTATAGACTTCAACTAACCATGAGCTAAAGATAATTACAATGCGGCCGGGTCATGTAGGGCCATTGTTCATAGCCAGGTGTTACCACCTCCGCAATTCGGGTGAGTGACAATACCCGTCCTCTCTCTCACAATAATAACCAGTGTACATTATAATATAGGGCGTTGACACTAAATTTTCTTCTGAAAACGCGGTAAAATTGAATAGAAATGAAGTTAAGCAATAAGTTACGGATTTTGGTTCTGCACAAAGTTGTTAGGTCAAAGCCTTGCCCAGCAACATTCTCTATGATGTTTGTTCATGTTTCTTCCTTTTCGAATAAATGATGAAAAACATGGCCAAAGTTAATTGAACAAGCACTATAGAAGCTCAATATTTACTTATTTGTGAATGAGGTTAAGTATTTTGTCCTGAAAAGTACTCAGTCTAAATTGGAGAGCGTAACAGCTGAAATCTCTTCAGCTGCGCGACAATATAACAATGGTCCTGCACTCCCAGATGAAAGGGAATTTGAAGTGTTTTTCTACACCGCATACCGGGCCGGTGATTGAATATCTTTAACTCCATTGTTTACTGAAGTCTATGTGTATCCACTAGTCACTGATATTGGGGAAAAGAAATTGAAGTGACATTTTATTCTTTTTCAAGAAAATGTGCCAGTTTTATTTGTGGGAACAGACGATTATATGATTTTAATAATTAATTATGAATTTACACTTGGTTTTCCCCTAGCCCCCGATGGAGACTACAAAACAACAGCATAGAAGGACATGTCCCATCGACTAGTAAGGAGTTAGTTTGAACTTGTTTTCTTATAAGGAAAATAATAGCATCCTGGAGGATAAAAGCGCCGGTATCAGGCCCTGTACTTAAAAAAAAGCGGAATAAATGATTGTGTTTACATCAACAGTACCCACACACCCACCCACACACACCCACACATACACCAAAATCAAAATCAAACCGATTGTTCCCTAGAGATTTGCACAATATTCGAAGAAATCACTAATTTAACATTCCTTGATAAATCGAAGTATTCCCATTTAATTACGCCATCGCCTAATACCCAGCCTATGTGTTAATATATCTGCCCAATGCCCCCCACCCCAAATATCGCAACACAGCGTCGTTATAAGCATTTCAATCAAAACGGCGGGAAAAGAGAGGCTTGTAGGCCCTAAATATCACTTAATTGCGGTCCCAAGGGATGTTTGTGAGACGTGTTAAACAAGCCTTTCAATTGCATCACTTATACCTAATACCTGATTTTTATCCAAAAGGCCCCATGTCACTGGGGAAAAGCGGAAAGCAAGGCAAACTCTTCGAAAATCCTTCAAAACTGCCCAAAATTGCACAACAATGATCTCACAATTTTGTGAAATCTTGAGCAATTTAAGTCTTTCGCTTATTCCCCATATTTTTTCGCATCTCGCTTCTGCAATTTTCCCCATTGAACATGGTGCCATTTTGTTTGTGAGTTTTGCCTTTGTGATGAGTTTTTTAGATTAGGTGATTGTCGTTTGCTCATGATTAATTTGGTAGACGTTTCATATAGAAGTCCCATTGATGCAAATGAGGTATTACAAATGATTTCCCTCCTATGTCATGCGCTGTATGATTTGTGCAGTAGCGCTTGACGGAATGAATGGCAATACATCATATGCATCAATGGGACTTCTATATGAAACGTCTAGTCTACCATTAATTTGGTTTGCTTTAAAATGTTGTTCATTCTTGTACTGTTGGATTTGATGACGTGGCACATTGTGTGTTGTTTATATAGTTGAACTTAGAAACTATTTATCATCCAGCCTGGCACGGAAAACGTATGTGCTGGGCATTACGCCGTCAGCTGTTAGGTCATTCCGTGCTACTCGATTACAGTGTATTTTCAGAACTACCATGGATTTTCAACTGTGCGGTATTGTGTTAGTTGTGAGTCTGATTGCATATGTCGATGCTCAAACACCAAAACCATGTTGTACACCGAGAGTGTTTAGTACTGGATTAGGTTCGTGTTTTGTTATTTTGTTTGGTACAGTGGGTGCTTTTGGACAAGTAACGGGTTGGTACATTTTACTGCACCACTCTGCCTGCTCCCAGTTGAATTTAGCAGCCTTGACGGAATAAAGTGCAGGGAATACTGTACTTATGCCATCAAGGATGCTTAATGTCAACTGGGAGCAGAAAAAGTGGGGTCACAAAATGTACCAACCCAATAATAACGATAATAACATGCTACATCACTCCATCATGTTCTGCGTGTTGCGTTATTTTGGTATACGAGTATTTTTTATTCTTTATTTAGAGAAACAAATTAAAGCATTAAAGGGCGATTGTTGTACTAAAATTGCCCGGTAAAATTGTAGTCAATATTCATGGATACATCTCATCAGAACAGTATTGAAGGTAGAGTGGTTGGGGGTGCATGTCGATCCTGTACATAGGGGAGAGCGGGTTAAGTTACGGTTAAGTTACAATTTTTACATTTTATTTCATTCTGATGAAAGGAAATAAAGCTAAGGGCTCAAATAAACAAGGAAGACATCTGTAGGCCTATGTTTATTTATAGTATCATAAATTTTGCCCAGTATTTTATATCCTTTCGTGGGTTCCAAAAGTCTAGCAGCAGCAGCAGTAGTAAAATTTTAAGCTATTTTAAACCATTTTTTTTTCTCGTGAACGGGGTGGCCAGATTCAATTCACACTTGCCAGCAATAGGCCTTCCCCTACTTCCACTTCGCCCGATTTAGTTCATCTGAATCCTCAACCCAAACAAACCCCCTATCTCTGCGCCTTCACTTGCTTTTCCATGCATTCTCTGGTCGTCCCTCTCGAATCGCCGGGCAACCAGAAATCAAGGGCACTTCTTAAACATGCTCATATATCCCTCCTCAGCAGCGTGCCCAATACCAACATAAATCAATCGACCGTCGCCAACGGTTCTCCCAAACCCAAAATCTGACATCAAGGGTCTTCAATCTTCTCCTATCCATCAACTTCACGCCACACATTCTCTCATACCCCTCTCTCTGTCTTCTAAAAATCTCCATCTCATTTTCCGGATCTTCGCTCAGACACCATGTCTCACTCCCGTACAGCATCACCATTCCTTTCATCTTCAGAAGAAATATTGGTCCCGTGTAGCAACTTTCCACATTTCCTAAACTTCACCCACCCAAACCGTACTCTAGCAGCCACTGCCGCCTCGCATCCACCATTTACATTTACCCTGGTACAACTCCGTCACCGATTTCACGCTGATCACATACGACTTTTCCACCTGTTGCACATCCTTCCAGGTCTTTCCCACACAAAAGCTCTTGCCAGCTTGGGATCATCCTCTGATCTTTGTTACATCTCCTTCACGAGCTGAAATCGGTTGAAGGGAGTTTACCAGGGTTAAATGGAAAGGAGAATAAAAAGGTTGAAATTTAAGGTTGCCTTGTCTAGGCCAGACTATCAAAGGGAAAGATTCTGTCAAAATATCTGGGTGTCAACATGACCAAATCTGTGTCTGGGGAGGCTATTGCCAATTAACATCAATATAAAATTAAAAAGGTAATTCAAGGATGAAATTATGTATCGCAAGGGCAATTGCCTTAACCAAAGTAGTCGTAAAATTCTTTGTCAGCACTTATTCAATGTCACTTTGATTACGCAGGTTCTTCTTGGTATTCAGGTCTAAACAAAAAAATCTTAAACATAAAATTACAAATCACCAAACAAAATGATTCGTTTTGTTTTAAATGTTGGGCCCCGTATACAACATTGGTCAGAGGGAGCTTACAAGTCTCAATATTTGAATACTAAAAATGAATAGAGTTACCTTTACAACTATGCCATGTTCACAAAATTTTTATGAAACATGGTGCTCACTACTAGGAGGGGAAAAGAAAATTTTTGTGAAAATGTCTGAATCAATCAGTACCGCACAAGAGGAGTCTTTTCAAAAAATTTTTTTTTTTTTAAAAATTTGTGCCTAAAATTAAAAGTTCTGCTTCCACAACTTTTTACTTTAGTCCAATAAGGGAGTGGATTTGCCTTTCCTGACAAAATCAAAGGTATTCACAACCTTTTTGAAATTAATGTGCCCAAGTTAAGGGATATTTTGGAAATGGCTAGTTCCAATGGGGTCTTCCCTTTAATTGAGTTTAATTTTTCTACCTTTTTTTTTTATCTTTTTCCCCTATAGGTTATTAATATACCTTTTTGGCCTCCATTGGTTCATTTGGTTCTCTGGAAAAGGGACCCCTTGGAAATAAGCCTGTAATATTGGCTTTCATGGGTTATCCAGGTTCCCCAATTTTTATTTTCTTCTCACTTACTGTTTAAATTGCCTTCATTTCATTATTTATGTATGTTTTATCACTAAATACTGTACATTTATATCTTTTACTGATTTTAATGATATTGTTTTCCTATCTATAATTGGATTTGTTATTATGTTGAGGGAAACAAATAAAAATCAATCAATCAACAATCATGCATCTATTCCCCACCCATTCTCACACCACACTGAATTTCTACTACCCTCTTTTGCCAAACCACTTAAGTGGGTCTCTACACACGGAATACGTTGTGTTCCCAGATTTACATTCGACTCTCAAAACAGTCGCCATTCCAAAAAAAAAAAAAAAACAAAACGTTTATTCAGTCCTCCTTTGTCTCACTCATCAAAAACTTAAATCATCAGCTCATTCATTATACCTTTCTTGTACTCTCCACTGTAAAAATGATTTTACTCAATGTTGAGCTAAAAAGGAAACCAGCTCTTAATGGTGAGTAAAATCTTAGTCAAAGATTGAGTAAAAGTTGAGTAAACCTTATCTTTGAGTAAACATAGTCATTGTGGGTAAAAATATGTTCGCTTTGTGTGAAAACAACGGTTTGCTCAACTTTGACTACGATTTTAACTCAACATAACGGGTTGTGACCTTTTTACTCAACATTTTTGAGGTCCCGTAACCAAATTAACACAATCACAATATGAAATATCAAGGGCGACAGTACTGTAACAGAACCTTCATGCACATCCACCTTCACCTCAAACTACCCAGACAACTCAAACCCCACTCTAAGTCTTGTCTTTGCTCCGTCAAAACAAATCCATCACAGCTCTAACCATGGCCTCTGGTTAATCTCTCTTCCTCATCGCCCAGCCCCACTACATCCAAATTTTCCTCGGGGGATCTATTCAAATTCGCCTTGTCCAAATCCACAAAACACACATACAGTTTCTTCCCCTTTAGCTCGATACTTCCTCTTGCCAACCTCCTCAATAGAACCACTGCATCATCGTCCTTTCCCAGGCATTAAAACCAAATTGGCATTTCTCTCCACTTTCACTATTCTCGAATTCATTCTCACTAGCAAACCTCTATCCACAATATTCCAACACACTTACTACCCCACTCTCCGGCATTCCTCTTTCCATCCAACACATCAGACCATTTCCATCATCCACACCAATTCCTATCTTCCACGCGACTATTATCCAGCAGCGCTTTACCTGTTTTAATTTTTGCCCATTGAGTCCCACTTCTTTCCAGACTAAACCCTCGCAACCAGGGGGGGCGGATTTAAGAGGGGGGACGCCCCCGGCGCCGCTCCCCTCTATTTTCTGCAGAGCACAGAGCGCCGGGCGGCCGCATATAGGGTCAGACGCCCGGGTTAGATCTAGAAAATCGACTTTTTGAAGCACAGAGCGCCGTGGCGCCTGTAGATCTCTAAGAATGACGATACAGTTTGCCGTCAGCGCCGTGAAGATCAAGAAGATTACGCGAACCGGAAAAATTGGCACCCCCTCTATTTAGAATTCTTGGATCCGCCTCTGTCAACTGGCCCTTCCACCAATCAAGCTTCCACCCTTCTGGATCCCACGCATTCTCCTCATCATGATTCTCTTCATCTCTTTCCAAACTCTATCTCTCTCATTTAATTCACTTTCCCATCACTTTCCTCTCATATAATACACCTTCCCTCTTCAGCATTCTTCCTATTTTTTCATCGCCTCGCCCTTCACCATCTTTTAAAACACCTTGTTGGATTCTCTCTCAGCTCGGCCAGTCCCTTCTCAGTTCCTCCTTCATATTTTCTTCTTTGCCTTTTTACTCATGTCTATAGAATGCCTTTCTCGTTTTCACGCCGCCTTCACATCTTCTACCACCGCCCCGTATATTCTGTCCCTCCTGCCCTTTTCCCCCCCACAAACTTCCCCAATGGTTTAACGTTCTCCATAGGGAGCGTTGTTGACAAGAGCCAAACGCCCTTCTGACTAAAAAATATAGTAACAGTTACAAATAGTTTCTAGTTATGTTTGCACATATACAAAATAGTACTTATTACCTTTCTATGGGAAACTTGACAAAAATAATTTGTCTATAGAAATTCTGATGTGTGATTATTTTAAAATACATTACTATAGCGACACTGACACAAACCCACCCCAACAAGGACAACCCTCTTCAGTTGTCTCAACAAGAAGGAATGTACTACTTCGATGGACCCAACAACCGTACCGCCACCAATCACAGTTTGCAATATCCTATAGACGGGCCAGCACAATCAACAGTTATATGAAATACAGGACTACGTTAAGGTTTAAGGTGAGTGTTAGTTATGGTAGCAGACTCTAATATTTTGCTATGTAAAAAAAGGGACTATATAATATATTTGAGACGTAGCTCGAAAAAGTAGCGCTCGGTAACACCCCAAAATTTTGATATCAAAATTTAGCTAAATCGGTGCGTTTGTATTTTTTTGTCGAAATCGTTACAAAGTTCACGACTCACCGGTATTTGCGATAATTCGAAGCAGGCGTGTTCCGTACTTTCAAACATATCGTCAGAGACGCATACGAGGCTTGTGCGACCGTCATATTTTTTCAACAAAATCACTCCGTGTCTCAAATTTGCTCAATATTCGTAATTAACCACACTTCAGCTTCATTGTGACACCCATATTTAATACTTCAATCAAAATAATACTAGGATATAAAAATGATTAAAGGCAGCGTGTATGGAAATATTACTTTCAGTGGGGAAAGGTATCCCACACTTTTGTCACCGGAAACTATTTAGGTTATACACCACTAACCTGGCTGCCGTAAGGATCAAAAGACTTGGGTGGACTACTTTCTTGATGCCATCTGGAAAAAGGCTTTAAAAGGCCTGAAAAAGGCACTAGTAATGAAGAAAGTGATTTGTGAAATTCATGAGTGACATGGTAGACGGATGTTTTTCTCAAAACTAAGGCGGCATTGCCATTTGGACAGTGATTTTTGAGGAAAATTACTCGGCGGTCAATCAATTTTACACCGATTTGCAAATTACTAAGCTTTGGCGACTAGAGAGAATCGTGGAGTTGCGGTTATGACATGGGGCAAGTTTGGTGATTCGTATAAAAAATTTCTCTGGTCATCATATGTTCAAAATTTGGTGATTGGTGGATTTCAGCTTGTACTTTGGGGTGATTTGTTGTTTGTTTTTTCCTCTGTGAGAGTTTTAAAGTGAAAGAAACTGCTCAAAGTTGCCATTTATTCCCATTAGGGACAACTGTGTATAAGTGAGTTTAGTGGTGTGTGTGTAACCTTTAAGGTCTGCAACTTCTGTCCCATCTGGTACTTCTTCTTACCTTAATATCAGGCAGAAAAAATATCTCATTAGCCATTTATCTCCACATCATATATACTGAAAGAACATAAATATTTGTCCGAATTAAACATAAACTAATGGAATTCGTCACCAATTGATGAATGTTGGGGGAGTTGATAATTAAACAGGGACAACACAAATAACAATAATGATTTTAAAAAAAAACCCCCACCACCCCCATTCTCCGAGATGTAAATATAAAATTCTGATTCGGAGGTTAAAAACCGAGTAAGAGACAAAGTAAAATAGGGACGGTGTGATTTTGAAAAATATTTGGAAAGATGAATGTTTTCTTTTGTTCAGAAAATGATGACACAATCGTCAACAACAGATATGTATGAAAACACCTCTAAGTGGAGACTTCCCTTCAAACGACTGCATACCTGGTAAGGCATTGTTATAAATTAAAAATTATTAATTCGTTTCATCTCTATTGTTTCAGATATTTGAGTTACGTAGGTCTTGTAAGTTCACTCTTGCGCTCGCATACGATCAAGTGTTTGTTGTGTCGTGTGTGTAATCCATGTTCACGGGTCTGGACTACAATCGTTATTTTATTCGGTAGAATATTACTTAATTTACAGAGTGTTGTACATTCTGACGGAGACTGAGAGATTGAAAATAAAAAGAATGCCAGGACCTAGTCGTTTGTGGATGATTTGTTGAATAATTTTCTTTTCTAGATGATGCAAAGTTTCAGGGCCGCATCAAACTGGGAGAGAATTACCCGTTTAAACAGATGGTTTTAATTGAGAGGCCAAAGTCTTCAACCAGGGACGTAACAGACAATGGACAAATGCATCCCTTGATGACTCTGCCTTAATTGCTCAACAAGATGGTAAGTTGTGCCTTTGTTTTTTGTTGTGTTTTGTTGATGTCGAGTTGTTTTAAGGCCACTGACGATAGCGTCATTGTAGAAAAAAGGTCACATCATAATCTGAGATGAATATACCTTATAGAGCTGTGATTCGTGATTTCCAGTGGCAGGAATTGCCACGAACTGCCAAAAAACCTCTGCTGTTTTTACCGTTTTTACAGAATGTAAACATTCCAAATTGTTGTCAAAGTTGTGGAAGTGAGTCATTAAAGGGCCAAAATGGCATAAAAAATTTCAGACATAATGAAATAGACCCTTACGAAATCACTTTCACCAAATTTGAAAGCAATTTGGTGTTTACATTCCGTAAAAAAACAGTTAACAACAGCAAAGAGGTGTGGCAGTCCGGATGGCAATTCCTGCCACGGAAAATCAATGTGGTGACACCCTGACAGAATTTAGTGTATCTACATATTTTGTACACAATTCAAAAAGCAGTGGACGGGATTCAGACATTTATACTTCAGGCTTGTATTAAGATATTGATATGACGTGAAAGGTGACTTAGCGGGGAATATTTTAGCACCATATATATACAATAGGCAATGGCTTGTAAACTTGATGACTGCATGCTTTTCAAGCCTGATAAAATGGCAGTATGTAATGTCAGTATCCATGGTTTTGAGAAGTGAAGTTTACAAGAAAAATAATATTAGTTC
>JAMKCH010012635.1:0-24890 GCA_023653785.1 Ophioderma brevispina
TACCACCACATTCAAACACTTTAGGCAAATTCAATCGCTTCATGTACACAAATGCGGGGGTTGAATTATGTGCAGTTATGCTTACTGGGCAAATTTAAAGGGCTGTGAACATTCAAATTGGAATCTGCTGATTTGAAGCTGGGCAAGGTGACTGGAAAAATACATTAACCCTGAGGTGTACCGGACAATATTATTGGTTGTACATTGGATTAGATGATATATTCAGCCAATCAGAGATATGGTAAGAAAAGCTTACCATATTGAAGGTTTATAGAGACACATAGGTCTATTTTAATTGGTTACTCAAAAGATTATATCATGCTATATCATGTAATGAGCCAATCAGAGATACTGTAAGAAAGGTGGTAGACCTCAAAGGGGTTAAGCTGTCAATGTTCAGAAGAAATATATACTCTGTCTAGCTCGAAGTACGAAGTAGCAACGCGGGCGTACACATTGTACCGACTTTCAGCACGCGCATATGCAAAGCACAATCGCACTGCAACTGAAGGCGGCACTGGATATACGCACGCGTCTTCACTTCATACTTCAAACGAGACAAAGTATAGAAACAAGTCACTAGAGTCTGATTTGAAATTGGTGGTTAGAACAATGTGTTATTAAAATGACATCAAATTTATCACAAGATAGAAATTCGCATATATATATATTTTTTTCCCTTTACCACATTTCATATATTGATCATTCCAGAACAAAAGATAGCAAAGCTTATATCAAATAAACAATATAAATAACTCTTCCCAACATAAGTTTAATCTATAAACTTCAAAACACCTTGAAGCATGTGCTTAAAGACACTATCAGTGATTTATCCGAAAGAATCAAAATATTTTAAATTTTGGAGGAATAGCTTAAAAGTGAAGGTCAAGCCTGTAGAATTCTCATAAGTTACTTTTTCCAACTGAAGAGTTGACAGAAAAGGAAGAAAACGGCAGTATTCAAAGATATGAATCTCCATTCAATTACGTGTTGTAGGAAGTGTCCGAACGGACACTAATGCCTAAAATATCAGATTTTGTCCTTATTAGGGTGCTACTGGTCCTATCATTTGTAGGGTATGTTAGGATACCTATACTTGTTGCAGACATGCAAAAATCTGATTTTTGATGATTTTTTCAATTTGCTGATTTAGCAAATCACTGATAGTGTCTTTAAATTTTTACTTCATTGTAGATCCCCTTTTGAAATGTAGAATACCTACTGAGAACACTGCAGAGGTTAATACTACAGGACAAAAAATAGAAAATAATACAATAATCCAAGTTTTTACTGCGCATAATGTCCTAATCATGTCTATATATTAAAGTATGCTTGCATTTTCTGTTGTGGACAACAGAAAAATACTCTTTTTTTAACATAAAGATGGTGTTTGGCTTAGTCACTTTTTGTAATAATTGAATACATTAGTAAGCATTATAAATATGCAAAAATAAATTTTAATTATTGGGGATACTTTTATGAAAATGTCCTTGTCATTTTGTTGAAAATGAACCTGCATTGCTTTAATATGTTAAACAAGAAAAGCTCACGCCTCCGACGCAGACGACACACGAATCATGCTGCCATAAGGTCTTTCCTATCGGACGACCTAAAAAGGGTTATTTACTTAGTTTCTACTCACTGTTTTTGGTCAAATGTTCTTGTGTCAATAATGAACCCAATGATTTTTCTTTCATTATTCAAAATGTTACCAGAACACAATTAGCTCACAAGCATAATGAATACCTCAATGAAAATAACAAGAAAATGATGCTTTATTATGCCAGTGTGGCATGAGTATGGCAACACATTCAGCGAGGTATCTCAGCATTATTACATGGGTTGCAGAATTCGCCCCAGGACTACAAATGGATCAAAACATGTGGAAGATTCACTTTATGGGATGGTTAAAAGGTCTTTGACCAAATAACAGTGCTTATGTGACTCCCAATGTACTTCTCGCATTTAAATCACGTCAATGGACACGACGCCACAGTTCATTTATGGGTATTTAACATTTGTGCCTTCTTGTTTCATTATAGGCATAAAATGTGATGTTTTGACCAATGTCACTGGACGCTGCACATTGCTTCTGATTTTAATTTTGGTTAAGGGCACATTACATCTGGTTTTGTTACTAATGCCAATGGGTTTTTAGCACATTTTCCATGTTTTGTAAAGGTGACAAGATTGGACTTCTTGACCAGCATCACTGGGTGTTTGATTAAAGGCATGTAATATCCATTTATTTATGAGTGTTGTGGTTCATAACACTTGTACCCTCATATGTCTTTAAAGATAAATTACATTGTGTGTTAATGAATTTCATTAAATTTTATTGAAACTTTTTGAGAACAGAAATTCATTACATTACCTAACATTGCCCAATGACACAATTTCAGCATCCAAGGTAGTTCAGAAACAAAGTCCTGTCTCGTGTAGATAAGCATTTTTTATTAGCTTTCTTAAAAGGGCATTTATGATCCACAGTCTTCTCCCCAAATTACCTTTAAAAAAGATTGAAATTGTTATATCATCTGAACCATTGGCCAAGTATGTGTACCTAGTCTTACCTGCAAATTTGATCTACTCTAGAAGAAATAAGCAATTTTGTGCTGTTATTTTTTCAGTCTGTTAGAGGCCAGAAATTATAGCACATTAGCCTATGGGGTAACATGATACGAACATTCCCTCATAACACCAACAAGCACAGTATGAATCAACTGAAAATTTTGGAAATAATTAACCTTTTCTTGGAGATAGCTAGCAATTAGTGAACCATAAACAAAAAGAAGGTGCTTGGATCACAAAATGCACCTTTAAAATAGACAATAAAAGATAAATACAAACCATCCTATTACAACCCTTAAACCCCTTGGGCTACCACCTATGTAATGATACAATCTATCTAATTGGCTCAATGGACACAAAATGACATAACATTCTGAATAGCTAATCAAACTGGAGCTTCTATCTTTAAGCAAACCATGCCACCATTCTTACAGTATCTCTAATTTGCTCATTTCATGATATTACCTTCCACAGGGGCGGATCCAGGATTTGAAAAACGTCAAAATTACCGGGGGGCCTGAAAGGCTAAACTTGTCCAAAATGGGCTGATTTTGCAAGGTTTTGCAGAATTACCGGGAGACACGCGCCCTCTCCCTGGATCTGTGCATGTTCCAAGTAACCAATCATAATTGTGCTTGAATGCCATTGGAGGCAGGTAGTGCCCAGGGGGATAAGCTGTAATTTTGAGGGAAAAGACAAGTCATTGCAAGTATAGCATTGAGGATCATTAGCAAACATTTCTACTGATTCCTTTCAGAGAAAATAATGTTATTTTTGTTCCATTGGGTCCCCCTGCATCATTATGATTTGCTCTTTGTGCAAATACAAGACACTAATCGAATTGATATTTTATAGAAAGATGAAAATACAGTCACAATATTGCACAGAATCAAAATTGTATAAGTATCTCATTAAGGAATTCTCAGAAAGTAACATGCAGAATGTGCACATATTTTTGTATTCTTATCGTGTTGGATTCTGCAGGTAAGCAGTTGCTCAAAGATCATTTTTTTTAATTTGAATTTTTATTTTAAAAATATGCTTTTTTAACACTATATTTGGAATCAGCAAGAAAAATGCATTCAATTGAGTACAAACAAGCCTAGTCTTAGGTCAGAGATAAAGGCCATTGTTTTTTCCCCAGGCATAGTGAGAAGGCATGGATTTATCCCCCAAAAAAGTTCACTACATAACATTACAGACATGTTTAAAAGAGATTTATAGTTTGAGTATCATCCTAAAAAAAGGCATTTCATAATCTGCAGCTTTTTACCCAACTTACCAAAAAGAAGTTTTGATTTAATTCATCTGAATTCAGATTGGTCTCTAAATGAACAGAATTACAGTGAATGCAAAACAAACATTTGTTCATAACGTTAAAACCACCTTCAGAATCATCAAAATGTGCGGAAATGAACCTTTTTCAATGATATCTTTTAAACCAGGGTGCTATGATTACAAAATGCACTTTTAAATGAAAACAATTTCAAAACCTATAAAATGTCACTAACTCATTCAGATTTATGAGTGAAAATAGGAATCACAAACCACAATCTGGTAAAAAATGGTTAGAATAATACATGTCTCTTTGAAAAATGTTCCCCCTCTCTCCCCTATTCAATGTTGAGCCACCTCATGTACTCAACATCCTTGTCACTTCTCCCAACATTGATTGATAGGGGGTGGGGAAGGGTAGGTTTGAGAGACAAGTTCTCGCCTTCATTTAAAACATGGCATCAGTCGAAACAACTATACTGTTTTATAGACACATATTTTAACACTGAGTGATTAGTGTTCCAACAACTTTTTTCCCAGATTGCAGCTGCAGTTCATATCCAAATCAAATGCTTCCACATTTTCTCACCCACATTCTCCAGTATCTTATCACCAAGAAACTCAATAATTTACCAACTCACAACGTTGCACCTCCCTAAAAATGAGTATCCAAGATGCCCATCCATTCTTCACATCAGACCCGACCCACATCCAGCTCAATCATTAGGCGTCCAAATCGGTAACACATGTTGCCCTCTTTCCAACATCTTAGTAGCTAGGGGCTGTGTGTCTTTCACAGTCTTATCAATAGTCTTGCACATCTTACATAGATTTTCACGGTGATTAGCATTCAATGATTGGTGATGACAAGTTCCTTTCACAATAAACTGAGCAGGATTCTTTTTTTCATCACATGGCCTTAAGTCAAACCTTTTTTGCAGGTTTAGTGTGAATAGCAAGGTGTATTATTGTATTTAGCCAACTCATACAAACAATATTTTTTAAGTAGGTTGAAGTTGATGGCCGTAATTTTATTCTTAGATGATGAGGTCTTGGTGTAGTTCATTTTTTTTTTTTTTTTTTTTTTTTTTTTTTTTTTTTTTTTTTTTTTTTTTTTTTTTTTTTTTTTTTTTTTTTTTTTTTTTTTTTTTTTTTTTTTTTTTTTTTTTTTTTTTTTTTTTTCTGACATTATGACAAAGCATAGTTCTCAGAAACCTAAACAACATGATGATGTATCTTGAGCAGATTTGAGCAGATGTTTGTATTGTAGTCATGTTGTTGTATTTCCTGTCCAATTAGAGAGAGCAATGATATCATTCTGAATTCTTACTGAGATAATACACATACAATACTTGGGCCAACAATTCAGATGACATGAAATCTAAACTTGTTTTAGGTAATTTGGGGATGAGGCTGCAGATTATGAAGCACTTTTTAAAATTTGTTTTTTCACTTCCTATGATGATACCCAACTACAATTATTTTACCATGTCTTTAAAGTCATCTAGTTTATTGACAAACCCTTTATAATCTGCTTTACATGTCCGGAAAGCACATGTTAGGTGTGTTTATTTCTTTGATTGGCACAATTTGTTCAACTGCCGACCAGACTTTACAATATATAGATAACCATCTGTCTAGCAACAGGCAGAATTTGATGACACAGAAGCCTGAAGCAATCCACTCTATGTGTCCAAGAAACAGACTCTCAGACGAGTGTGTCAATTGGATTGAATTGGATTTGTTCATGAAAAACTAAATTAAATCTACAAATACCTTAGAATATCCTTGACCATGATTCATTTACAATTTGAATGCCCTCAAAAACTTGTTCAACTTCATGGACATGTTTTGCCAACAGTTTCAATTTAATACCAGAGTAATTGTAGTGAACCTCAATAAATAACCATGCTATCTTCAGTAGATAGCAATGCAGTTGTCCTATAGTTCACCTGGTGTTTGTCCAATTGGACCTAGAGTAGAAAAACAACTACCAGTCATTGATGAGCCACCTAAGTCTCTGTGAAATTGTCATTCTTTCTTCCATTAAAACTTTGCTCCCTTAATGAGATGCCAGGTGTGTGAATTTGTTGCTCAAACTGTAAAATTGTAAAGGCTGTTATGAATGCGTACTTTTGGGCTTTTTGGGTTGCGATTTACAATTCCCAAACATCTCCTTTACCCAAACTAGTCATAATAAATTTTAGACTTGGGTGGTACTTACCACAACCGGGAGTGCATATCTTATTGCCTAGGTCTGGTCGTACACTAAGTGATAGAGGTCCATACCTTCGGTGAGAGTTACCACAAACACTACCATGGAGGTCCTATGATGGAAATACAAAGTACCACTAACACTCTCTAACCCTACCAGTCTTTTGGTTTCTAGCCTATCTCCCAAGAGGAAGGAAGGGGTAAAGGGATAGAAGCTAAAGAAGATTGGACATCCGTGGCGGGATTTGAACCCAGGGCCTCCGGCACACCATTCCCATGAGCAGGGATGGCAACCCATGAGGGAGTCGATTTCGTGCCCATGTGAGTCTTGGTACGATTACGTCATCACATCTCTTTGGACTTAGTGCATTTTCTAGCCTCAGCTCATTGAGTTTTAGTGAGTTTTGGTTGTGGTATGGTTAAAGAAAAGAACATTGCTATCTCCCACTGAATGCAACTTTACATAGCACACAATTTTTTTGAAGAGCACCCCAATTTTCAAATTTGTGAGATTTATGCACAGTTGTGTTGGTAACTGTCTACATAGTAAACTATACCTGTGAAGAGTAATGCTCAATTGGGATCTCCGATCCTACTTCAAAGGCAACGCTGGACACAGGAAATATCTGTCTGTCCATTATAAAATAGCACAATCTCGCAAAAAAGATGCTAAAATGACTTGCGTGACCCAACAGAACAGCTAATGGATGAGCGCTGATATATTGAAATGTTTTCAGCGGCCCTTAAATTATTATCGGGATCCAAAATTAATTATTCTAATTACAAAATCCTTTCTTATATGACACAGAGAAGTTCAAGCTTTACCATTCACAGGTACAGTCCAATGCAACTGTGCAAAAACATATTCTTTTTTTTTTTTTATTGGGGTGTTCTTCACAAAACAATGTGCTATTATTGCTTTAATTGATGGATGCTACAATGTGACATAACACATTCTTCCTATATCTCATAATCTGATGTTTCACAGGAGAAAAAAAATCCCATAAAAGGGACTATTTCCCTCATCACAGAGAAATAGTGATAGTTTATTGAAACCTGGCATCGGCATCCAGATCATGACCAATGCATGGTTGTTAAATGCAATACATGACCACCTGGCATAAGCACATTACTTTCCTATCAATAGCAATGGTATGCAAATTTAAAGGCAACACACTGGCAGTGTGCTTTCAAAATCTGCACTAGGTCATGACCAATGCATGGCTGTCATATGCAGTGCATGTGACACTCATGATCATGTCCTGACCACATGACATGAGCACATTGCATTCCTATTATAGCAATGGTATGCCAATTTAAATGCAACAATAAATCCTCACACAGCAGTATTGCTGAGTGCGAGGTGTATCCGGCCACCCCCGTATAACAGGGACAAAACTGGATTTAAAACTTAGTTTAACACTGGTAGTGTGCTTTCAAAATCTGTAATAGGTCATGATCAATGAATGGTTGTCATATGCAGTGCATGTGACACCCATGATTATGTCCTGACCACATGACATGAGCACATTGCTTTCCTACTAATAGGTCATGAACAATGTAAGGTTGTCATATGCATTGCATGTGACACCCATTATTATGTCCTGACCACCTGACATAAGCCCATTACTCTCCAATCAATACAATAGCAATGGTATGCAAATTTAAAGGCAACACACTGGCAGTGTGCTTTCATAATCTATGCCTGGTCGATGGTCCAGGGTGGAAGAAGACCACTGTATCATCTTGCCAATTTTAATGCCAAATAGGGACTTTTTCTGATTTTACCTAGCAATTGCACAACACCAATACTTTAGAACTGTTTTCAAATTAGTAAAGAGGAAAATGACTCAGATGAACTGTTTTTATTGCTTAAATATTGCTTAAATACTGCTTAATACCATACAATTCCCTTAATGCAATCTACAGCTCAATTGCAATCTACAGCTCAATTTCCCTCCTACACATGTTATTGCAGCAAATTAAATCCAGACAGTAATGTTACTACTTAAAAACACCCTTATCAAAAAGCCAGCAAATTTGATTAAATCAAGACAAGATTTTTACAATTTGACGGCAATCTTACGCTTGTGCTAATTGAATTGCCTCCTTTCGGATAGCCCTATTTGGGATAAGATGTAATTTTCGCAGTGGGTTTTATTTCACAAATTTTGTGTAATCAACTTGAAAATGTATGTAATAGAGCTAAATTGTGCGAGTTTCCGTAACCTGACCTATCTGACACTTTTTTGTGACACACTCATGAATTCGGAAACCCTTCACGGAATAAAGCACATGTTTATTCTGTTAAGGTTTCCAAATCCATAAGTGTGTCAGATGGGTCAGGTTACGGAAACTCTCCTAAATTATACTTTGTTTTGTGAAAACAAGAAGGTCGTAAGTGCAATAGCTGCCGTATGATACATATGTGTGCTACCATGTATTAGAATAACGCAATTGACCTTTGCTTGAGTCAATGGCTCTTGAAATGGTTCTTCAGGTGACTTTGTTGCCTGAAAAATCATATCAAATAGCCACTGACCAAAGACTTTGCATAATAGTATGTTTGATGGGAATTTCTGACAAATGGCAACTATTGCACTTATGACCTTCTTGTACTCACAATGATTTGTTAATGATTCTACAAAAGGAGCAATGCACACCTTTTTCAAAATACTAGAAATTGTGAACAATTATGTGCTAAATAATTGGATTACACAGTATTTTGTCAACACAAATGACGCACTCAACAGAATCCAAACATACGACACAGCAAGTGAACTTGCTTTTTGTAACAAATCCACCCCCTTACTGCAGACTATCATCAAATGTGCAAATGTCTACGAGAATAATTTGTCACTTCCCAATCATGGTTCTGGCACATAATTATACACTGCCATGCAAAAAAATAAATACTGCAAGTTGTTTTATAATAAAACCGACTTCACACCATTCCCATCCGAAAATATCCTGTAGATATATTGTGCTTATAGAGCTCAGTTAAGGGTGTAAGTGGTAGTGTTGATGAGACAATACACTTATCATCTGACACCCATTAAGAAGATGGCTTTAACGATGTGTGAAGAAGATGTATTTGATTGAGTGCATGTGACAGTGACCAGTGAGGAATGGGCATGAAAGCTGTCTTACTGCCAGGAGCAGGGTGGTAACCAAAATGGCTATGTTTGGCAGAATGGGTAAAGGAATGGGGAAGGACTAAAAATTGAATATATTAATTAAATCTGTTAATTTTTTGCTTTGTGTAGGTAGTACAACTGCTGCAATTTGTTTAATCATTAGGGTTTTTGGTGTGTGTCTTGTTAGCAAAAACAATAACAACATAAGGAAGAAAAAACAAATCTGTTCATGGATGATAGAAACGTTTTCTTTATGCTGAGCATATTGCCACGTAGCGATTCATGAATACGATTTTGGGTATTAACAAACATTCACGATCTACATTCAAATTTGAAGAAACATGTTTGTAAAAACATTAATACATAAAAATCCACTACTAATAAAGCCTCAAATGCATGATTTTATACTTCTTTTTGCTCTTGTCATGTTTCCCATATATGAATGGTTCATATAAGGCCACATGACCACTTTTGACCGATTGCATGTACTGTTACATACAAGATAGACATGAATGTATGCTCATGCCAAACTATCTAAATTACATGAGGACATTTTGCTACACTTTAAAATGTTCACATTAGCTAGTTGGTTAAAATTCTATGTCTGATAATTTGTTTCAACCTATGTTTGGACACTTTCTGTTTTCCTTCAATTAAAATTTGACAATTACACCAAACACCAATAACCTTTTCTTGTTGGCCTTTACTGAATCTGGAATGGGTCACACAATGTTTATACAGTAGACAAGATCTATGCCTAGTTTTTAAAGATCAGCACCCATTAGAATGAAAGCTTTTCCCATTCCTAAAGAAGGTGTATACTCAATTAATGTGACAGTGACCAGTGAGGAATGATGGGCATGAAAGCTGTCTTACTGCCAGGAGCAGGGTGGTAACCAAAATGGCTATGTTTGGCAGAATGGGTAAAGGAATGGGGAAGGACTAAAAATTGAATATATTAATTAAATCTGTTAATTTTTTGCTTTGTGTAGGTAGTACACTGCTGCATGTTGTTTAATCATTTTCGTGTTTTTTGTGTGTGTTTCTTGTTAGCAAACAATAACACATAAGGAAGAAAAAACAAATCTGTTCATGGATATAGAAACCGTTTCTTTATGCTGAGCATATTGCCACGTAGCGATTCATGAATACGATTTTGGGTATTAACAAACATTCACGATCTACATTCAAATTTGCCAGAACATTGTTTTGTAAAACAATTACTAAAATAAAATAAAGCCTCAAATGCATTATTTTATACTTCTTTTTGCTCTTGTCATGTTTCCCATATATGAATGGTTCATATAAGGCCACATGACCACTTTTGACCGATTGCATGTACTGTTACATACAAGATAGACATGAATGTATGCTTCATTGCACGATCTCTAAATTACATGAGGACATTTTGCTACACTTTAAAATGTTCACATTAGCTAGTTGGTTAAAATTCTATGTCTGATAATTTGTTTCAACCTATGTTTGGACACTTTCTGTTTTCCTTCATAAAATTTTGAAATATTACACCAAACAAATAACCTTTTCTTGTTGGCCTTTACTGAATCTGGAATGGGTCACACAATGTTTATACAGTAGACAAGATCTATGCCTAGTTTTTAAAGATCAGCACCCATTAGAATGAAAGCTTTTCCCATTCCTAAAGAAGGTGTATACTCAATTAATGTGACAGTGACCATTGTGGGTGTAGTAACATGGATTATGGTTGACATTAAGGTACTGATAGATATCTGGATGAACTTTGTTAGGTTTTTTGTAAGGAGACAAGTTTTTACAACGGACAATTATCCAAACCTTTTATCTACTTACTGATTGGCCGATATGTACTCTATTCAAGGATTTATGTCAGATAACAGTTACAATTTAATTAGCAGAAAGCATTTACTGTAAAAACAGGGAGTTCTTTCACAGTTGATTGATTAATCTCAGACTTTGGAATTGAACAGCTTAAGTCACTACCGAGCTATTAATAATAACTATTTGAACTTAATCATAAATTGGTGTTGGGAAGGTGTGCAAAAAAACTATGCAACTTAAATCATCTTAGGCTAGCGGGCCAGACGAAATGCCACCTCGTCTATTAAGCTGGTTGCAAATGAACTGGCACCTGTGTTAAGGTTTTTGTTCCAACAGTCAATATAATTCAACCCAATTACCAACCCAGTGGAAACAAGCACTAGTTACAGCAATTATTAGGGGGGGGGGGGAAGTGGATAACGGGACCCCTTCCAATAAAGGCCTATATCCCTAACTGATATGTGCAAGATTATGGAACATATAGTGCTGAGTCATATAGCAAAACATCTTGATCACCAAAATATTCTAATAATGAACGCCCGGTTCAGGTTGCTTATCCCACATTTACACAAATCATAAATTGCAAACAATGATTGGTCCGAAACACTAAATAACAAGGTCAGACAGATGTGGTTCTTTTGACTTTAGCAAAGCTTTTGATAAAGTCTCACACAAACATCTCATATCAAAGCCGTCGTTATTATGGTATTAAAAGTAACACACTGGGGTAGATAAAGTAGTTCTTATCAAATCGGCAAAACCAATCCGTATCCGTCAATGGAACTCATTCATCTTGGGTAAGTGTGACATCAGGTGTTCCTCAGGGCTCCGTCCTGGGACATGTGTTATTCTTACTCTACATAAATGATATAAAAGACACATACAATCAACCATAAAATTATTCGCTGATGACAGCATGTGTACGGGAGGATTGAGAACTCACACGACCACGAGATTTTACAAAAATATCTGAATATCTCTGGCAAATGATCGTCCACATTGTTGCTTGTATTTTAACGCAAAAAATGTGTCAGTGCTTTCTATCACACACAACGTATTCCAAAATTACACCTATACACTCTGGGTGAAGATCTTAACAGGGTGCAAAAACATGACTACCTAGGCGTTACCATATCCCATGATTTAAGGTGGAATGACCAGTGTACTAAATCACGCATAAGGCCAGGGCCAGTCGTACTCTCGGATTGCTGCGCAGAACCCTGTCCCCGGTTCACAAGAAGTTAAAGCTCAAGCATACACAACACTTGTCCGCCCCCAATTAGAGTATGCCAGTGAAATATGGAATCCTAATACTAAATCAAATTAACCGGATTGAGCAGATACAGAGAAGTGCGGCACGGTTCGTCTTCGCAGATTATGGAAAACAACCCATGTAACACCCCTTATACAGAGTCTTAATTGGGATCAACTTCATATTCGCCGCCTCATACAACACGACATGCTCTACAAATCCACTACAACTTAGTTAATATATCACCACCAGACTGCTTCCAGAGAGCATCACATATATCAGCCAGATTAATCGCTGCGGCATTGAAGTACAACAACACAAATCTTATAACTGTAAATGCATACAAATATGCGTTTTTCCCCTAGAGGGTTTCCATTTGGAATCGTCGGCCACCACAGCCATTTCTTCATGTGACTCCATCAGTAGCAATGTTTCAGAGCTACCTGCTCACCATCAGGATTGACACCCCTGTATGGCAATTTGGTGCTATAAACTGCTCGTTATTTTGTACATAGTGCACCTTTTGTTGTAACAGTTTCTTCTTTGATTTTTTGAGGCACCTATTTTTTTCGCACTTGTCGGCTGGCTGTCGACGCCACCTCTGCACCATCCCAGTTTAGCAGGTTTCTGCTGTAAAGGGATCACCACACCAAGTACCGTAAAGGATCACCACACCAAGTACCAAGTACCAATAATATATACATTTTGAAATCTTTGGAATTGAACAGCTTAGGCAACTACCTTTAGTTATTAATAACAACTATTTTAAATTAATACATAAATATATATATATATTGAAATCTTTGAGTCTGCCGCTTAACTTAAAGATGCACTTTGTTTCAACCAATGTAGAAAAGGCTACAAAATTATTCATTAAAACATGTTACTTGTCCTTTTTATCTATTTTATAATAAACAATGTCCACATAGCCAAGGGCCATAGTGTGCACGATAACTATTTTGAGTCTCCGTTGCTAAGCAAGTCCGTCAGTTCTGGAATGCTCATGATTGAATTATTTTGCACAATCAACTCAAGTTTCTCTCAAAACAACAGATTCTATTTTGTTCTTGCATGTCCCATGACTATTTATCTACTAGTCACCAACTGACACAAAATCTTGCATTGGAGAAAGAATGGTTGTGTTTTTGTTTGGAGCAGAGGCCCTTTTTACCACTTCAGGTCACAAAACAAATGTCAGTTGGCATAATGGGCTAAAAATAACAGTATGGTTGCTTGGGTTTTATTTCTTTGTACATATTACAATTTTTCATATTTTCATAAAAATCATAATTTTTGTAGCCATAAAAATGTGGTATGACTAAAGAGGGTTACTCCAATATTTTGGGCAGTTGCACTTAACTCTTTTTTTATGAATATGATATCCAGGTAGACAGTCAAAGCTGTCTCAAGTAACAAATCTGTTTAAGTCGAGACAGTCGAAGCTATCTTAGACAGTCAAAGCTATCTAAGCATGTCAAGTAGAAACTTAAATCTTACACAGATGGTCAAAGCTATCTTACCTATTTTAGGTAACATTCAAATCTATCTTAGATAGAAATCTAAAGCTATCTTAGGTAGATAGGCCAAGCTATCTCAGCTAGACAGTCAAAGCTTTCAGGCAAGATATTCAAATGCAGAGATTCCAACTATCTCAGGCACGCAAAGGTTCTCTTAGTGAAACTCCTTAGATAAGAAAGACAAAGGTATTAGTACAGTTATCTAGAAGCCAAAGCTGTCTTAGATAGACAAAGCTATCTTAGGTAGAACTCAGGTATCTTAGGTCGGACAGAGCTATGTAGATAGACAAGACACAAGCTACCTTAGGTAGGAAGTCAGAGTACCTTTCGGTAGACAAAGCTACCTTAGGTAGACAAAGCTATCTTACGTAGACAGTCAAAGCTATTCAGGTATACTGGCAAGGCTATCTTAGCTCTCTTAGGTAGATAGTCAAGGCTATCTTAGGTAGATGCTCGAAGAGATCTTAGGTAGACAGTCAAATCTATTTTAGGTACAAGTATTGTAGTAGCCAAAGCTATGTTAGATAGACAGCCAAAGCTATTTCAGGTAGACAGTCAAAGCTAACTTATTTAGACAGTCCATGGGTCACTTAGGTAGACAATCAAGCTATCTTAGGAGGCAGTCCAAAGCTATCTTAAGGAAGGCAGTCAAAGCTCCGCTTAGAAGGCATTCAAGCTATCCACGAATAGACATCAAACTATCATATGTATACGCTACAGCTATATTGTGAAAGACTATCTAGGCAGGCCAGGCAAATTATCTCATAACAGTCAAGCAGGTAAGTACACAATCAAAGTCTTATGTCAGTTAAATGTTTCTTTACCCTTCCAGTCGCATCTATCTCTACTCAGACAGTCCCAGTTATCTATATGGTAAAGTATCTTAGGTAGACAGGAAAAGCTATATCGCAAGTGGACAGTCAAAGCTATCTTTGAGGAGAAGCAATGGCATTGTTTTATGTACATAGACCACATCAAATCTATCATACAAGCAATCAAAGCTATCTTAGGTAGACAAAGCTAAAGCTATGTTATGTGGACAATGCTAGCTTAGATAAATAGCCACAAGTTACCTCTGACATAGTGTCAAACTATCTAATAAAACGTCGCTTAAAGCATGGTTGACATCATTATCATTATTATGCCGCCTTCAGAACTGTCACAATCACTTCGCTTCATCTATGTGGCTGGTCAAAGACATGCCTTACAGTGGCACAACCCTATCAGCACCTTAGATTGTAATATTCCCCATCTTATAAGGTGAACCCTAGCAAGGTAGACATGAAAAGCTAAATCTCAATTATACACCAAAACTAACTACATAGCCAGTCCAAAGCTATCTTAGGGACCCAGCTAAAGCTCTTTCAGATAGAGTCACCGCTATCTTAGGTCGGGAGTTTTAACTAGCTTAACATTACAATTTACGCTATTTTAGGTAGAGAGTCAAGCCATCTTAGGCCTCTTATTTCTTAGGCATACAAACAAAGCTATTTCAGGTAGACAGTCAAAACTCTCTTACATGATAAGCCTATCTTCTGTAGAGGCATAGCTATCTCAAGCAGCAGTCAAGCTATCTCAAGGATAGACAAATCCCACCTCACTTAAACAGGCCGGCAGCGAAAACTTTCATAAGAGTCAAAATTAATTTTACTAGAAATTACTGCCTATCTCAGGCAGATAAAAATATCTTAAAAGATTTGCACACTAAAATTGTTTAGAGTCCATTTTTGATGGCCTTTTTTAAGAGAAAAAAATCCATATGACACTTCATTTTGAGACCTTGTTTTAAAAAAGCTTTCAAAATGAAATTTTTCTTTTTTTATTAATATTACACACATTTTTTTTTTTTTATTAGAAGCCCCGAAGTCCTGCCTATACAGGAAATGTGCATTATATCAGTGCTACTCTTGGTTTTCTGGTATGTGATTAGGAGCATTGAAGTCCTGCCTCATGTGTAATGTGTTTTTTTATATCACTGCTACCTTAGTTCCTACTAAAGAGGTATCAATCATGTGCTAAAAACCAACCTGGTGCATAAGTTTAGATGGTATCTTAGGGTCGACAGCAAAATCTGTTGTATGTCAGACAGCTAAAGCTGATGTTTGGTAGATAATCAAAAGCATACACCCACAACTTATCAATCGACACACAAACTTTATCCTTATATATAGCCAACGTTAACCTGGCGATCTTAAAAGTTCAACACATTTACCTCAGTTTTTAAAGCAGGGTAAGAAACTTGCATTTCAAACTGTTGCCATTCAAAAATTGTTATGACAGATCAGTGAAAGCATAAATGGCAGATAAATGGCTAAAATCATCTCTTTGACAGAGTCTCAACCCCAGTGTGCCTGTAAATTTCAACACTTCTCATGTAAAACAACCAATTCCCCCTCCACCACTTGCCTACGAGATCAGCATGCAAGCTGTGTCAGTTTCTCTCTGTTAAAATCAATGTAACACAATACCCAAGTAGCTCACTGCACCAGTTGCATGTAAAAAATTCATTTCGACACTACAATTTTTTCACTGCTTTGAAGAAATACTTTCCTGAGGTCAACCCTAGCCAGAATATTCCCTGTGCTTGACTGTTGGACAATGGGGTAGTGAGTCACTTAGGCCCTTAGATTCCCTTATGTAACATTGTTTTGTTTTTCGATGCACTAAAATAACAACATATCAAAATAGAGCAGACAATTGATATTGATGTTGTCTGCCTGTGAGGTCCAACAATTGGCTACGAATCTAAAACAAGTGTTAAATTGATTGAGTTGTTGACTTGCGATATCACTACAGTCTTGATTCTTTAATATGTTATTGTCTCCTTTCACTTCAAGAACAACAGTGTTTTATGTTTCACTCTTTCCAACAGATTTTTTAATCTGATACCATCCATGCATCCAGTTCTAAGGTTTCACTAACACTGCTGCTTTTGAAAGACAGAGTCCTAAATTAAGCAAGTCATGTCAATGAGATATGGTCAACTGATATTTGAGAATGGGGCACTCCCGTATTTTGGGATGTACAAGTGTCATTTTTCAAACTTGTAAAATCTATTGCCAGTCAAGTACAAAATATTTTGCCAGTTTAACTTGATGGAGACCTCATTTTAAGACCACAAAGATTTCCATTCATTTTATGAATACATTTGTTAACATAAACATTAAATCTCCGTTTTAAAAAAATGAAAAAAAAAACCTTTTAATTAAAGGTATTTTGTAATGCTAGCACCTCAATTTTTTTATTATAGTTCACTAGTTATGCATGGGAAAAGGTTATTTGCAAATTTTCAGTTAATTCCGACAGTGTGTTTTGATGTTTTGAGCAAACGTTTGTATCACAGTGCCTCATTGGCTACTGCGTTGTAATTTCTGTCCATCTACGGACAAAAAAAACCCACATAATTACGAATGAATTCCAAATAGCAATTATTCCAATCTGAAGGGATTATGCTGAGAAAATTTCTTTGGTACAAAATTCATGAAATTTCTAATATTGTATTGGAACAAATACAAAATTGAGCCTATGCTTTATATTGAAATATAAGCAAATAAAAATCACCTTTGTTTTCACTTTTAAGACATTTCTGTAGCCAAATAATACATTGCATGTCTGTATGGGATCACTACATATAATACAATAAATGGATGCCTCAAAATCTCTCGTTGCACCTATATATTATGAAAGCCTCCTAGTTTGAAGCACAAGCACCATGCCATATAAATAAGTGCCTCTCAGGAAAGACAGTGTGTTTTTGCATTGCACAAAGAGCCACTACTAATTTTAATACGGTGAATCAATTTAAAGGCTGACTCAGAGATTTCAAAAAATATAATTGTTTTGTGTAATAATTAAAAATAGTCCCTCAGAAGTAAAGATAGTAACCTCAAATGCACAATTCCAAAGTTTGAGATGTATGGATATTTCGTTTTGATGTAGTAAACATTTATGTATAGTATTGCGTGCCATAGGAAACTGTATAATAAAAAAATCCGGATCCGGAATTTTATAACAAAGTTGCAATTTTCTATATAAAGGACTATGATTTGAGCTTAGCTATTTCACACAGTGATTAGTATATGGACGAGCATTGTGTACATGCACAAAACAGGATGTGTTTAAAAATTGAGGGCCCTCTCCTCGGGAAATCTCTGAGTCAGCCTTTAATCTCCCCTACACATCAATAGCCATGTTCACACAGTCACAAAACTCCAAGGGTTTGAAACTCCAGAGGTGATAATTAAATGCAATTATTTTAACTCCAAGTTGTGTCCACACGATGGCTGAAACTCTGAAATCATCCTCCTGATCATTCTCCTCTGCTACTCATATCGGAGTGTAGACCACAAGTCAATATACCAGAAGCTGTGGCCTTTCATGTGTGATATTGTCAACAGATGGCCTTGCGAGGTCACCTCCGCTCACTATCCCTCCGAAAATGTCCACACGGCACGACACTCCAAAACACTCCGGTGTGTTATCAGAGTTTGAGCTTCACCCCAAGTTTTTATGGGGATTACAGCCCCGCTAGACCCTCGATAAAACTCTAGAGTTTAAAACTCTGCATGCGTCCACATGGTCAAAAATCCTGATCGACACTCCAGAGTTTTGAAAGTTTCAGCCTCCGTGTGAACAAGACTGATATATAACATTCAAAGAAGCAATCAAACAAATCGGAACAATTCCAACATTGATGATTAGTGGTTACGATCCGGTATCAAATCTTTGTGGGTAGAGTAAGGCCCACAGTAAGGTAGTTAATCTGCCATTCCAACAGAGACTATAACTATTGATATTATGATACACATTTATGGATTTTGTGATAAGATACGCATATCGATTGTGGGAAGTTGTCTGCGGGGTTTAACTGTATGGAGACATAGTGAAAATGCCGATGCTGTTTTGTGGGTGGGGAGCCATACGGGAAATTAACTATATCTTGATAAGGCCCCCCCCCAAAAAAAAACAAGTTTGTCTCAGAAGACCCCGGGCATTTTGTTTAAAATTGGTCTTTGACCGCGTAATTTTTTTTTTTTAAATTTCAGGAATAAAATGACAAATTGAAAAAAGTGGGTTAAAAATGCATTTAAAAAACCTGCATTTCGCCTTAGCATTTTTCTAAAAAAAAATGCTTTTCGAATTGCGATTTTTCACATTTCTTCTGAGACAAACTTGTTTTTTTTTTGCCTAACCGTGTTAATAACCCTGTTTGCTGTAACCGTCCCAAGAAACTACTTCCGCATCAAAATCATATCATCATATCATATCTTTATTTTCATTCATCAGCGTACAAAATACACATAAATTAAAAACACAAACACATGAATGTGGACATTTCCGGAAGGCCTATTGGCTCATAATGGAAAATTCTCATCTTGAGAACTATTTGCTTAAAAGCAATAACAGCACATTTTTTTAAGAGCACCTCCAATTTTCCAAAGAATTTGAGATTTTGAACAGTTGCATTGGTAACTGGCTAGTAAACTATACCTGTGAATGGTAAAGCTCGAACACGTCTATGTATCGTAAAGAAGGATTTTTTTAATTAGCATAATTAATATCGTATACCGATAATAATTCAGTGGCTGTGGGAAAGGTCCATCCAATATGATATAGCCAGGAAATAATGCCATGTACCTGACTACGCTCATCCATTAGTTGTTCCGTTGGTTCAGGCAAGTCCAGATAGAGGCCATTTCGTGAGGTGGCACTATTTTCACAACGGACATACAGAAATTTGGCGTTTCCAGCTCCGCCCTTAAATTACAACTGGGAATCCCATTTCCTTGAGAAAAGGTTATTCACAAAATTTCAGTTGATATTGGGGTTTTGTGTTATGAGCAATTGCTAGTTTCCCACGGTCCATAGGCCACTGTGTTGTAATTTCTGCCCGTTTAAGGACAGAAAATACAATGGATTGCAAACAGCAAATATCCCATTCTGAAGGGATTATGCTGAGAACAGTTCTATGGAACAAAAATTGTGAAATTTTTAAATTTTGTATTGGAAAAAATACAGAATTCAGCCTATGTTTTATAATGAAATATAAGCAAAATAAAAATCCACTTTTGTTTTCACTTTTAAGACATTTTTGTAGCCAAAAGGACAAATTAAGAAATTACTTGAGTGTCTAATTATATATGGGATTACTACATATGATACGATATATATGGATGCCTCAAAATCTTTGTTGAACCTTTTAAAATTCTGAAAATTCTCCTGGTTTGACTTAGAAAGGCAGGGGCCTTGCATAAATAAGATCAACTGCACCTCAAGGAAGATAGCAAACTGTCCATGCACAAAGAAGCACTGTACTAATTTAAATACAGTTATCAATTCAATCTTCCCTACAACATTAAGCTATAACAGTTTAAAGAAGCATCAAACAAATCGACAATTCAAACATTGATGATTAAGTTGCAACGATTGAGATATTCACGTCATCCATATTTTTCTGTGATATGTAGTGATTTCATCTAGAGATTAGACGCTCAAAATATCCCTTACCTTGTATTTGGTTACAGAAATACTTGAAATGAAAACAAAAGGCGATTTGTATATGGTTATATAAATCAATAGAAAACATTAGGGGAATTTCGTTGTGCTCCTATACGAAATAAAAAAATTCACAAGTTTTGTACCAAAGAAACAGTTCTCAGCTTAATCCTTACAGGTGGGGGATACGATTGATTATAAAGCTTTACACCACTGCCAAAATCAGAATTTTCCATTTTTTTCGGGACACCTGTTATTTGAAATCTCTTGTGCACCTTTAAGAAGTTATGATGTGATATCAAATCTTTGTGGATAGAGTTCTATAGCCATGTTCACACGGTTACAAAACTCCAAGGGTTTGAAACTCTGGAGGTGAAAATTAATCCAACAATTATTTATGTAACTTCACTCCAAATTGCGTCCACACAATGGCAGAACTCTGGAAATCATCCCCGTGATCATTTAATTCCACTGCTCATATGGAGTGTAGACCAGAGTCAAAATACCGGAAGCCGTGGGACTTTCCCGTGTGATATACAAACACAGGAATTTCACCTCCGGCCTCCAATATCCCCCGAAGCTTTCACACACGGCAAGACACTCCAAAAACACTCCGGAGTTGTTATGGAGTTTGAAGTTCCCCCCCAATTTTTTAGGGGGAGTATAAAACACCGCTAGGACCCTTGATAAAAACTCCGGAGTTTGTAAAACCCCGAATGTGTCAACAGGTAAAAATCGACACTCCAGAGTTTGGAAAACTCCGGGTTTCAGCCTTCGTGTGGACATGACTAATGAGCCCAAAAGGATTTAAAATTTCAGTCACTAGCCTCTTCCAGATTTTGAGAGTAAATAGTACAATAAGATCTCCAATGTGAGCCAAGGTTACATCCCCAGTATTGCTAGATCTATTTTTACATTTTCAGAATGTTGCGGGTATTGATGATTTCGGTTCAGGCGGAGGTGTTATGCGATATGGCCACTGTTATGGATTTTTTGAGGTTGAGTCTCGAACAGGCTGTTGGTTTTTAAAGGGGCTATTTTGTCGACAGGAATAAATAATTAACAAGCAATTGTTTTGATGACTGGTCTCCAATATGATTATGGTGAAAAGACGCAAAGAAAAAGAAAGGAATTATAAGTGACAATTTGGTAAGAATAACATTCATAAGGATTTTCAATTGACGACCATGATGAATAGGCGTCAATCCGGAATGGGTGGTGTTACTAGTAACCTATTATATCAGCAAAATTTTTCAATTTCCATCACACAACACACATTTAAAGACACTATCAGTGATCCACCCAAGAAAAACGAGTAAAATATTGGGAATTTGCAGGAATAGCATACGGGCGGTATGCGCACTTCTCGCAAAATCCCCTTCTGCTTTTCAAGCCAGGGGATGAAAAACAGAGTTAACACATTCAGGTCAGAAGGTCATCTTCATTTTTTATAACTCCATGTGTGATGAGATCTCACAATACTAAGCAAAAATAATTCAAAAGTAAAGTTTTAGTATGCTCCTCTTTCCCACTCTCAGCTCAATCACGATCTAGTTCACTCTATATGAACGAATTTCTGTACATTAAATCCAAACAACTAGACCAGCGATAAATGAAACCCTTCCCCTATTTGCTAACTGGAGTATATGGGGTAAATTACGTTGCCACTAAACCAAGAATGCTTTCCCCATTAACTTGCAATTACAATAATTACAAGCCGTATGGGATATCCTGAGGCTGTGAATATAACACACTAATTACTTTCCTTGGGCTGAGGATTTGTTGTTATGGGAGGCCGGATTGATGGAATTGCTGCCATGGTTTTTCATCTTATTCTCAGGGATGGGAAATAGGTTGTTATGTTTTGAGGGAAGGGAGGAAGAGAAGAAATGGGACTTACATAAGGGAGATGGGGAGATGAGATGGGAAGAGTGAGAGTAAAGATGGAAAGGAGAAATGTGAGACATACATAAATGAAGGAGAGACTGAACGAGGACAAAGAAAGTAAAAACACCAGAAGAAAGGCAGTAACAGAAAGAGAAAAAAAAAGTGGACAACTTTAAAACATGTTAAAATCAACAATCTAAAAAGTGCTTAGAAAGTGAAGGCAAAGATGTATTTAGAAAATGCAACTTTATGGTATTAACTTGGTGTTTAGAAATTGGGAACCAGTTTTAAGTGGCATCATCGTGCAATTATCTCCACGGCAAAATACGCCACGCCTTTACCGACCCTAAACGGATTATTGGTGTCCCTAACCCGCCTTACCTGTTAACCATATGCTAATTTTAGCCATGTGACGTGCCTTCAGCGAATAAACGGCCGAGTACCGCCACACTTGAGTAAAACCGCTGCCCTCACATGCAGCTAACTTGGGTTGAGCGGTGTATTTGGCCATCAGGAATCATTTCATATAACATCAACCGCATATCTTCCCAAGGTCAATCGATCCTTTGTTTGGCATACCAAATAAGGAACGCATGGGCTTGGATTGACAGAAAATGTTTCCAAGTCCATAAGGTCAAATCGTTTTCTTTTACGGCCTCATGAATATAGCGGTCCTACTGCCGTACTCAGGCAAATGTTTAAGTGAATTTACCATTCACTGTGCCGAATTTTTAAAAGGATAGACTGATTTATCCTGACATGGTCGCATACATGAAAAGCACTCATATCTTCCGAATGACATTTTATTTTAAAATTTGCAACCATGAAGAAAGAAAACATTTCCTTGATCGTGTGAAAGTTCCGCTGAATTTGAGCATAAACTTGGCCAGCATGACTTCTAACAGTAAAGCCCCTAAACTTTAAATACACACTATAGGCACAATGAGGTCACGCGTCAATTGTGAGCGCACTGTGTATAAGGCATAGTAAAACGGCAATACTGCACGATTTGCCACTGCATGACATTTATAGGCCCTGATCATGTTTACAAAGTGAAGGCAAAATGGTTAAGGAAAGCATTTGCTCAACAATGGTTTTTACACTGAAGTATTTTAGGGTTCTTAATGCTGAATTGTGCTACTTTTAATATATTAACAGATAGATGTTTAGCTTCAACATGTTCATATTTAACTTCTAAACACATGCATTCAAAATCTTAAACGCCCTGCATTAGAACCTTAGTAATTGCATTTTAGAACTAAACATTGTATTTGAAATCAATACATTGCACTTAGAACCTAAACACACTGCAATTTAGAAACCAAACTAATGGCATTTAGAACCTAAACACATCGCATTTAGAATAAGCCCATTGCATTTAGGACATAAGCACACTGCATTTCCAACCTAACACACAATGCTCTTAGAACCTTAACTATTTATACTGTAACCAGGTTGTGATTTAACCTAAACACTTGATTTAGACCCAACTGCCTATATTATAGAACCCTAACACACACTACATTACAACCTAATGTGACCAAAATGATTTATGTATTATAAGAAGATTTGTTTTCACTCAAACAAATATAAGCAAGTATTATCAAGATGACTTCAGGTAACCGGGAGGATGTGAGTCGTTCCCATATGGTATCTCAAAATACTTAGCTAGTTACAGAGGAGTTTTCCCAGTATTATAACATTCCATCTTACCAAGTTCTGCTATTAACTTATTTTGTCATAAAATAGACCAATTCAATACTGCTTCTAGTATAAAATCGGAACTTCCATGTGTGGATAGAATAAATATTGGGTTAAAAATATGATCAAAACTTCAGATTAATTAGACCATGCAAATTCTACCAACATCCTCCGGTCAAGTATATATGCAAGGGACCACGCTACCTCAAGGAATGTGTGGGACATCCTCCTTTACTGATTGGTCAATAAGTCCTACCACTCTCTGCAACTACTTCCCCTTTCTGATTGGTCTATTAAATGATACCTCATCAAGTACTACCCTCTCATTGGTCACATCTTAATATTCCTAATGTATTTCTAAATATTGCTACCTGTTAAATATGCTGCATTGTAGCAGTAAGAGAACAGAATTGTATCGTCACTCTAACTTCATGTCATCATTAAATTACCTCCTTGGGTCGATCCCATCGTACCTCTCGACTTCAACTTTGTCTGTTTTTCTACCAGTAAATGTCTACTATATTGTAATGACCGTACCGGTGGGTGATTATAATTAAACAACAAAACCACCCAAGCGCAGTATAATGCTTAATGAATAGCAACCTAGACTAAATTCTTGTTACCATCAGCTTACAGGGCTGTCTTCAGGTGAGAGGGAACATCTTTTCTTAGGTCATCAGCAAAACCGTTGTCCACTCCTCACCGTTATCAGAAATCCAGAGGCTACAACCGTGTACATGCTCAGCATACACTAATTGAGCTTGGTTATACAAACAGGAAAAGTATGTGTGACACTACATACATTGTATCTAAAAACCGACAGAATATATCTCAAAAAAATCTAATTTCAAGCTAAGAGTAGCATAAAAACATAGTTGCAAACGTAACAACGCAGGATCACCCAGTGCAAATTCCCCGCTGAAGTGCGAACAGCACGTCTTGCAATTTCCAATTCCCCAAATTAACTGAGCACATTTTTTGTTGAGAACATGTTTGAACCAATTCCCAAGCCTCCATAATTGAATC
>JAMKCH010012636.1:0-69054 GCA_023653785.1 Ophioderma brevispina
ACAAAAGGCCTGTCCGGGACTTAGGATTTTGCTCATACCTGTAGAACGAATCCCTCGATGGTGCTATCTACCCTTTCAAATAATAAGACTGCAGTGGTGCTTGCTTTTTCAGTATCGCTAATCTCTGACAGTCACTTTATTATAAAGAAATAACAAAGCTAAAATTATTACGTGTGTATTCATCATTGAAAACTTTCTTTAACCACAAAACGCAAACATTCATGCAGATTTGACCAACATTGTTGCTGTTTCCGCGTCTAATTAGCTTTTGCGTATAAGTTTGCACATTTCGAGGAAATTAGAGGAAAATTTACTTATGTATTTTATCTAGTATGAAAGAATTCCCCCTCACAGCAGCCCCCCTTCAAGATTAAATTTGTGAATAATTAGTGACTTTTCTTTGATGATGGCCCAAAATTTTAAATTTATAGATGTGAACATCTGTTTACATCAGCAATAATCAAGCAATCAAACATTCCGTCAACCTTTATTTTTTACATCTACATCATTCGGCAATGCACATAAACCTCTATCGTAAGTTATAAATTTATTAGAGGCATAGGAGTGACACAAAAGGGAATTTGGCCGGAAATGGACCTCCACATCGTAACAGTATTGCTCTTGATTTTTCCATTCACACAAGACAATACTGAATGACGACACATGCAGAGCATATATGAACAAGTAATATTATGCCTCTAGTGATAGTTGGATATCATTTCCGGTTTCATCTCCTTTCTAGACGTAAAAGGTTTTAATGTGGATAGATTATATGACATCTTTACGATTATATTCTTCATTCTTGGGTAATGGTCGACTTACTTTTTTTTTTCCAATTTTCCTCAGACAATGGTAACTCATATGTCTTAGGTCTATTGGACTCTGGTTAACACTCTCATGACTAAGTAATGTTTTGCAGTCTAAGATATATTAAAGACAATGTAATATCGTTGTTTTACAAACTACAAACTTACGAGAAAGGTTCTTGAATAAGTCTGCATAGGAATGCTGCACTATGCAGCAGTAAAATCTCAGTTCCTTGGCACAGCTCAGTACCTTCCATTCACCAGTGTATTTAGAAAATACACCCCCTGGTTTTTGGTATGATCTACAGGGTGAGTAAAAAAACTTGACCCTGATTGTGTCCGCCATTTTGAATGTATTTGTTTAAGTCATATATCTAACATATTTGGTATCATCAAGCTGGATTCATTATCCTTTCATTACTGCAAAGGATCAGTCGTATCGTTGGTATAGACCGGGCTACCGTCGTTTGAATAAGTAGGGCGGTTTTTTCTCTGTTCTGGCTCTGTCCCGATCACATTGAAATGAACGGCGTTCAGCAAAGGTATCCGTGTCCAGAAAGAACCAGGCTATTTATTCACTAGCAGATTCTTGATTCGAAAACAATAGCTCAGCCTATACCTTAACCGATTTGAATGATCTTTGCGCAAATTAAAGATAATGAAATAAGCTTTCCGAAGATACCACATATGTAGATATATTATTTAAAAATTCAAAATGGCGGACACAATCAGGTCAGTTTTTTTTGACTCACCCTGTAATAATACCCATTCCCACAAAGGTCAGTTCATTCCAATGCATGTAGCAAGTACAAGAACCCCTGAACTGTGTCCCTTGGTGGATGAGCAATTTTAACTCATAGGGCTGAGTAAAGTTTCGCCGCTTTTTAGAACCGTCGTGTCAGATTATGAGATCCATGACAGTTTGTCCGATATTGTTGTTGAGGATATTAGAAATAAATATTATATCTACTATTGTATATAAAAAACTCCCATGGTTAATTTATATCTTGAACATTGCCGAAATACAAGAAAATATGGGAAAAAAATAACAAAATCCCAGATTTAACAATAACCTTACTCGTTTGTGAATAGCGGACCACTTTGATAGAACTTTGTTCAATTCGCCACTTTCAACAATCCCGAAATGCACTACATTCATTGTTTTTTGTTGTGTTTTTAATGCATCAATGTAACGTAATGTAATACTTGTTCTTACCTCTCAGCTTGCACTGTCCGAATTTCATCTGGTAATTTTCCAAAGAAATACCCAGGCAGACGGTTGCGTCTATTAGTGCACGAACTGGTGCACGAATGTCTGCATTAAGACTAGTTGTAGTGTGTGTAAGGTTAGAGACAATGTACTTGGTCTTCATGGTGTCATTGCCCAAAATGCCCATCCCGTACTTTGTCACAAATACCATGGCGGCACACCAACCCTCTCGCACGCTGCACACTAACACCTACAACACAACACTCGAGCGCGCTGGCGCACCCCCACAACTGTTTCGTAATTACTTAGATTGAAATTTCAATCTTCGAAGGTGTGTGCTCACCACAAACGACGAAGATTGAAAAGTCAATCTTTCAGATTTGACATTTTCAATTCTTTGGATTCCCAAAGTTTAGTTAAAAGGGGGCAATCTGAAATATTCACTGTCAACCTTTCTTCTTTGTAGATAGTAACACCATACGATCAGATCGATATTTTTCAATCTAAGGAATTAAAGAGAACGACAAACACAAACACACACCAATTAAAGCGGAATGATAAAAATAACCGATGACAATAATTAGACATAAGGTAAGGCAATTTTGATTTTTCAAGACGTGTGCAGCTGTAGCAGAGGTGTAGTTGCGTCAATCTCCACAATGCACCAGTTTTGGAGAATTTCACACCCAATAGGTCATGTTCTCTCACCAAAAATCAAATTCTCACCACATAAAAACGCCGACTTTTCATGCTCATTTAAATTTCAACACTCGGTCGCACCACACCGCAGGCCAAACCACAGTCCCATTTCCTACCCTCTCGGTCCCCCCGCCCTCCCCTCCCTTCCCACCCCCACACCCCCCCACCCCCACGAGTAAACATTTTAAAAGGTAGGGTGCTTGTTCTGACTTCTGCCCGAAAACCGAAATATGGCAAGAGGGCAGCAGTAGAACCCTCAAATATCTAGATCTAAAACCAATTTCCGTTTGTTTTTAATATCCACTTCATAATTTTATAGTAAAATCCGGTGTGACTAGATATGGTCACATCCGGTGTCATAAGTCCACTAAGACTAGGCACTCTAGTTCAATTGATTCGTCACACAACATTAGTCTCACGCTTTATTTCGTTGTAGTCTATGGAGCCCGGACTATATGGTTCCCAGCGGACCATATCTCCTTTACAAAAGGTAGATCACAAAAAGTATAATTAAAAAAAAATCCAGCCAAAATTAACGGTTACCTGACCTTATCCTTGCTATTTATATAGTATGAATGTAGAGTGAAATCAATGTATCGACTTCCCTGATTTTCCCTTTCCCCCCAACGGGAAGTCTGTAGCATTTATAGATGTTTAACAGATTTTTATTTTAATTCCCCGAGTGGCTATATAATCGTATGTGGGCGTATTTGTTCCCATGACAACATTTGCATGGCTTATAGCATGTTTGCTGTTTTCACGCGTCGAACATCAAATTTTGTATCTACTTTGAACACAATACGTAACTTGATTTAAATAGTAGATATCATATACAGCACTTCATCTGCCATCGTCTGCCTTAAAAATCATGCCAACGTAGTCATTTCGCTTGCATTCACAGATCGGCATTTAATGTTCAAGTGAATAAATTTGGAATTCAAAGTGCACATTTTTTTTTCGGAAATGCTAACATGGGTAGATATGAAATCCGGAACACAGCGGATGTCGGTGAGTATTTATTTAGCCATGTTGAGGACAGAATCATTTCGTGATCCTAGCACCTTAATTTTTGTTAAAGGTTCACTATAGATATCTTCAAGCTTATTTTCAAAAATTTCAGTTGCGTTTTGATGTTAGTTCGTATCACGCTGCTCCATAGATTATGGTCATGCTGATGCTGTAATTTCAGTCCGCTACCGAACAGAAAATACATACCATACTTAGGCCAACGATTCAGATGATACAAAAATCTCAATTTAATTGTTGTAGGTAAGTCGGGGGACGAGGTTGCGGATCACGAAATGCCCCCTTAGCTATTGTGCTTTATGATAAATTTTAACTATTTTCACAGAGCAAAACTGCATATGTAAATCGCGCAATATTTGGTTAAATTTTGACCAAATTGGGTGAAATTTGACCATTATTATCCTCCAAAGTATTTTTTAATTGTGGATGTCACTTCTTACTATAAGTGAATATAAGTTTTCATTTGGCAATTTATTATTACAATTTCTGGCTCAATGTTGAAATATTAGTATACCAAATACAATTATCTTTGTTTTTATCCATTTTAAGTCACTTTTGACACTTTTTTGCCCAAATACAGATCAAATCCATTTCAGAATTCACCCAGTTGATGCGCCAAGCATATGTGGCTGACACCTGGTACCAATGACATTGTTCAGGATCTACTAAACCACCTACCCTAACTCGAAATCTTCTTCTTTCGAAGTTGCACACAAAATAAGCCCTAAATCTTCATTTAAATGGAACTCACCGCGTATCTTATCACAGCGGTCGTCTATTCTGCAGCGTCAAATTACGTCCCATGTATGTCTGGTCCGTCCAATTTTGTTCCCGATTATATATTTTATTTGGTTCCTTTCCGTTTGTTTGCTGATTTTTTATTTGTATTTTGTATTTTGATTTTTTTTTGAATGGAGGAATCACTTTTTTCGGCGAAAAACTTAGCATCCATTTGAAAATTTCACATTTCCCTGATTTTATGAAAATTTCTCCATTAAAAAAGTTCCACTGGCGCAAATAATGACCCATCCCTAAATATTAAGCGTCCACGATTTTCATTTATCAAAAGTGGAAAACAACGTCCACAAACAGTGTTCAGTAAAATGAAGGAAAAGGGGAAATTTACAGACAACTAACTAAGAGACAGATAACTAAATTGTAATCGCTTTTACTTTTGCATGTCTTAAATTTATAGATTTTTTTTTACTTTCACCGCAGCATGTATGGAAAAATAATATTAATAGTCCAGGCTACATATTCGTTGATAACTAATATCAACCTTGTTTTATTAGATATATAATGTTTTTCAACGGTTTAGACCATTTTTATGCTAATTCTGAATCCGACAGGTGCCAGACGAGAAACCTTGAACATTAGAGACGCAAAAAAATCAAATTGGCCACCACAACACAAAACATTCATCTCTTGTTCACTCAAAAGTTGTAATTTTTCAACCTGTCTCAGTAAAACATCCATTGTGGCCAATTTGCACGATCCCCGAAATGCATCTCATTTGGTGCCCATTTCCATCCGGGAACTTTTACCAGCCTCAAGTCGGCTAAAAACCAGAGGGTGTTTTGAATCAATCCCATGATGCATAGCAATGTGCCTATACTGCACTGTACGAAACACATGTCAGTACTTAGGGATAAAAAGTGTTCCAAATGTTTAAGAACCACAAGACATTTCATAATCATGCTAAAAATGTCCTAAGTACTAACGCTTTGTGGGCTAAAATGAGCTTAAAAGTCAGGGTTTTTATGTGTTAAGAATAGGATTTTTATGGGATCACATCACCCTATTGATATGAAATTTCCCAAAGCTGGTGCATTGTGGGATTGACTCAAAACACCCTCTGGCTAAAAACATACGGTTAGGAGCGTAACAAAAAAAAAGAAAACTTACCCCATCTGTGACGTTCACTATAGTTGTGTAATCGTCCGTCAGGTGACAAGTAGGGCACAGTACGATCGAAAATATCACGTTTTGTCGTGAATTTCAACACCAGTGCCTCGATTGTTTTTTGTTCCATAGATATTCTTCTACATTTTTGTAAGATTAACTTCACGTGAAAAGGTACTTTCTATTGTAATTTTAGGCACTGTTCGGCGACGCGAACGAACAACAATTTTTTTGTAAACATGACCTCTGGTACAAGTTCCCGGATGGAAATGGGCAGCGAATGAGATGCATTTCGGGGATCGTGCAAATGGTCTATTAACACATGATTCTGTAACCACGTAATCAATGCATTCAATATGGCCGCCAATACAATAAAGTGTCTGATCGTGATCTACTTTGACTGCAAGTTGGTAATTTGGTATCTATCCTGGTGTTTTGACAGACATAAGAAATATTTTTCAAAAATGTGATTATAAAATCCTTCATTATATCATCCAAGATGGCTTCCGATACTCTAAGATAGCTATAGCCTAATTGATAGCTTAGTCTAACCGAGTACGCTAATGTTTGTGTATATCCCTGTAAATCAATCAGATCGATGTACAATTAGGTAATCAGAGTAATCGATACCGTAAGATGCCATCCAAAATGGGTATCCGATATGACTGGAAATGGCACGCACTTAAATCGGCGAAAATCCGATCACTAATATGTTTCTTTGTTTTTTGGTAGGTTTTGGGCGTCCATTGGCATCCGTATTGGGATATTTGATGAATAACGACTCAATGACACTTAAGATAACCTTACTGGGAGTTTTGGAAGTGATAATCCCACTAAAAACCACAAAACTTATATATCTTCAGCCTACAGCGTGAATGAATTGCCGACCTTTGCTGGCTGACATTTGCAGCCATATTGGGCGCCCATCTATAATATAGCAGATATCAATCACTGTGACTATGTTATGATATTTAAACTGCTCTGAATGATTTATAGTGATATACACAAATATTACAGATATATGTAGTAATGAATTTTGCCATTTTGGAGCCAGAATGGTTTATTGATTTGATTGGTTATCAAATTATTGAAAGCTATCCGTAATGGTTTCAATTAACATATTGATTGCTAAATCACTAGTATATACCAAGTTACCATTCTACGGTCAAAAGTAGATCAGATGTTTTGTTGTATTGGCGGCCATATTGAATCTCTGAATTTAGTGGTTAATGAATCATATTTTAATTGGTCACAATGGGTGTTTTGACTGGACAGTAATTTTTTAGTGATTTGAGGCCATTTTGATTTTTTGCGTTTCTTCGAAAATGCTCAAGGTTTTTCGTCTGGCACCCATCGGATTCAGATTTAGCAGGAACAACTGGTCTAGAAACCGTTGAAAGACACATAAGATATAACAAGGTCGCATGGTCTGTAGCTTGGACTATAACTGTATATTGTAAATTTCTATTTACATACAGGTTTACAGATTCTAACTATCATACTTATGTTCCTGCAAATGTCTACAAAAGCATCATGCAAGGAGTATCGTGAGAACAACACAAGAAATACAATGGCATCCTATCGTAAGTCGCCCATTAGGCACCATAATAATAATTTTGTTTCTTGTTTCCAGTTTATTGGAAAATTGAGGAGGGAGCGTGGTGTTTTTAATGTTTTTTTCTATTATTATTAATATCATTATTATTATTGTTGTTGTTTTTGTTGTTTTCAATGCAAAATTATCATTGCTAACATTACTTGTAGTCCTCTGTCAGTATTTTTGTGGAAAATGAGGTGGCCTTTTTGAAAGATTCTAAGGGGTACCACAAAACACTTGAAAATGATTGAAAAACCTAAACATCTGAATTTGGGAAAAATCACGCAAGTATTTAAAATTAAAGCTGCCTTTAAAGTATTTGTTTTAATTGCTTACGGATTTACAATTCACTGTTAAAAGCATCATGCAATGACTGCATCCATAAGAACACGTATCTCTTCATGATGCTATTTATACATTCCTCTATTTCGCTATTTTTGTTTGCCGTTGTGAGGACACATACCTGTTTTCTGAGAGAGAGAAAGAGAGAGAGAGAGTGGGAGAGGGAGAGAGAGGGAGAGAGAGAGAGAGAGAGAGGAGAGGGAGGGGAGAGAGATCCTTGATATTTCATAGTAGAGTAGGGTGAATAGAGTGAATGTGTTCAAGTTCGAAGTTAAAATACTTATTGGTTACCCTAGTGTAATACACAAAAAGGAGTAAAATAACAAAAACATTCAACCAGTGAAATAAGAGAGCTAGCGAGAGGGACGAGAAAAATCTTTCTTTTTGTGCTCGACCTAAAAGGAAGACCAGAATGTACATTTGGCATCCTATTCATATTGAGTTAGGCTACACGATGAGAAAACGTCGAAAATGTAGCATTGGTCATGGTAAAACATTTTTACGACATGTTCAAACTATTATTGAGAAATTTGTTAAACAAGACATGGATTAATTAACTTCGCTTTACACTTTACCGAGAAGGGTTTTTTCCAACGCGCGGTGTGAACAACCATTAGCTTTATTTTTTTTCATTTAATTTTATGTTGTTATTTTCAATAATGGTTTATAATCTGTCAATGATTATCTTGTATCTTAATGCATAGTGCCATGCGCTTACCGCTTTGCCGCTCTGATGTTGAAATTTACGTCACTACGCAAACATGTCAGAATCGCCAGCGGTAACCCAAGCGGCAAAGCGGCAAACCAAAAATTCAATCTCCCTGCCGATGGGGCTGCCGTATTGCCCAAAGCGGCAAATCGCATTTAGTGGGGGACTGTAGTGAACAGATCTTATGTGAGTGTGCAAATCCGGATAAAATTGTGAATTTTGGTACACGAGTACTTTATACATTGATAATCAAAAAACTTGATGGAAGCACTTGCCACACCCCTTTCATGGCCCCAGCTTGGATTTCAAGGTTACAGAGGGGTAACATTTTTAGAATGTTCCGATTGTGTTGAAAAGCACACCATGGTGTCAGGTCTGGTTACAATGATTCAAAAAAGGTATAGTTCATATTACCTGTGACTTATAGTTTAGAAATCATGGAGTAAAAACTGTAAAAATGGTCAAAAAGGCAATTTTGGTTTGTACAGGGGTCAAAAATTAAAGTTGCTCCAATTTTTGTAAAATGTGGTTCAAATTGTTGGTTTAGCTCATAGAATGAAATATAGGAATAGTTTTGACTATCTTACGTGTCTGGTTATTAACCAAAATGGCGAATAAAGTCAACGGCTATTGGCAGCTATTGGATTTTATTGACCTGTGACCTATTTTGTTGGATAACGTGAAAAACTAAGCATAACAGATAAGGCAAACTATTCCTTATTTCAATCCTTTAAGCTAGGGAAACAATTTGCACCACATATTAACTGAATCAAAGCTTTTTAACTTTTAACTTTTGACCCATGTACAAACCAAAATTGACCTTTTCACCATTTTTACAGTTTTTACCCCATAATTCCGGAACTATAAGCCATAGATAGTGTAAACTATAACTTTTTGGAATCCTTGTGACCAGACAAACACCATGGTGTTCTTTTTAACACATTCAGAACATTTCAAATTTTTGACCCCTGTATAACCTTGAAACCTAAGCTGGTGGCCATTAAGGGGGGTTGGCAAGTGCTTCCATCAATTTTATGGATTATCAATGCCTAAAGTACTTGTGTGCAAAAAATCACAATTTTAGTCGGAGAGGAAAGCGCACAGTCTTACACTAAAGTCCCCATGCTAATTTGAGGTGACTTGAATTCAACTTTGGAGCGGTGCCGCGAATGACGTCCTAGTTCCAAGCCGTAGCGCCATTGACTATCGGCGTAACCAAGCGGCTGACGCTGAACGGCAAGCGATGCCACTATGTAAATAAGCTAACCCTAAGCGCCAGAAATAAAAAAGAGAAGTTGTTACAGTAGAACTTCAAGAGGGTGGCGGTAGCGGTACCTATAGAACCTCTGCCAAAAAAGGTCAATGAACGGTAATTTCGTTGCTTAATTAGGTTCAAAGAAATAACTTAGCAACTTTTTATTGTGAGCAAACTCAACTTTTAGTATGTCAGCAACTTTCAAACATCATGTATTAAATTTGCCTTATATCCACAGCTCAATCATAGCCTCGTACCCCACCAGCAGCCCTGCTCGCAGCCTTGCACCCTGCGACAAAATTCGAAAAGATTGCATTTTTTGAAAAATGAATCCTGCAAAAATGGCAATAAAAACCGTCAAGAATGTCTGTCGAGTTAGTAATCAGTGCTTCTCACGGCAGGCTTACGAACAGTGTCCCCCCCCCAAACATCTCAACAAACCTGACAGTTAGACTACGCGCCTTCGTCCAGCTGGCACTGCTAAAGGAAAGAGAGTGGTTCCATTGGAAACGCCCAAGAATTTGCTTCAAAATGTCCAGTGAACCGGGAAGGTAAGGAAATGTATTAACAATTGTTTTTGTTTATATCTTAGCAGTCAATACCCTATGACTATGCAAATAATCCATTATTAAACTAATTGTTTTCATTTAGAATGTAGACTGTAGTTACAGCACCGTTGGTTGTTTTACGCCACTATAAGTCAGTTTTTTGCAAATTCCACAGGCCAATTTTGTCTCTTAAAGTGCTAGGGTTAGGTCATGTCAACACGTATATACAGTCTTTGTGAACAAAACAAGGGGACAGGTTAAAAGCATTTTAAAGGAATTAAAAAAAGCAAAAAACTAAAAAATTAAAAAAAAAAAAAGTTGGATCCCGCCTTTTATTAGTAAAACAAAGCATAAACAGTATAATTTTTGACAAGACGGGAGTGTTACGATAGCCAAATTACTACAGCAAGTTCACATACAACAGTGCAAAATGGAAAAATAGGGGGGCGCCGCTATTTGTTACATGCGAAAAATGCGTGTGATAGTGGCTTATTGATTTTATGAAGTACTTACTACATTTACAATCAATATCCCGTATTTTATAATTAAAATCCCAGTGAGTGTTGTCAAGCTATAATAATATAGATTCATTTTCAGAAGAATATTGATGAAAAAATATTAAAACAGGCCTGCCAAAAATATTGGACGAATATTACATTCCTTTATATAAAATGTTCAAACTTCCCAGCCCCACAATATATTGGCATATTGTCCATTTGAAGATGTGTGGCACGCTTAGTATTACAGATTTTCGGTTTTGCGAGGCTGGTCACTATTGCATAAGGTCCATTTTCAATGATAATTCTAAATAAAATCAATCTAGGTTCACTTTTAGGTATTCCAACATCCCAGCACCCAAAAACTTAAAAACGTTTGATATGAATGACCGCAAAAACTATCCACAACCTTTGATCATTTTGTAGATAACATGAGAAGCTATAGGGGGCTTAAAATTTGCAAAGTATTTATTTAGGTGGTCCGATATTGTGGTTTTTTTTCAACGGAGATAGGGTAGCTTGGTAATTGTGAAGTCTCACATTTTAATTGCGGGTGCACTATGGGTAGGGTATTGAATAACTCACTGCCTTGTATATTCGAGCTCCTTTTAATTACCATTAACCATACTGTAGTACATGTACTTATAGTATGTGCATCAGTGTGTATGGAGTCCAGAAAAATCTTGAAATCACTGTGAACTAGCCCAGAATGACAGAATGCATACCTTATGTATAGTCATAAATGCCTGAGATTTGAGGCACTGTTTTTATGCGGTAGGTTCGTGGGTCTGTTTGTGTATGGGCAGTATTTTGGATGTTTATTGTATGGAAGCGGTCTTATTGCTATACGTGAAGGGAAGGTATATATTTTTCTCCATTGTGTTTTTTGGGGTGCGGAAATGTATTCATGTTAGGTTTTAGTAAAGTGTAAGGTATGCATTCTGCTGCCGGTCTGTGATTCATTCATTTTTCATAAGGAAAAAGGGCTTCTCACTAATTGGTCATTGGTGGTTGGGTAAACACGTAACTTATTTCTTCTTCCCGTTAACAGTGTATAATGTAATTTCTGTTGTGCTATAGTAAATTTTGTTTTACAATACATTGTGATATGTGATAATGTTTAGTGCAGTATGTTATGTTTTTGGTACTTGAAGAGTGGCATTCGTGATTCATAGTCTTACCCCCCATTTTATCTCATTTGGTATTCAGGTCGTGTCGGTGCAAGAGTATTGTGTGCCAGTTGTGGGGGTTCTGGATCTTATGTCCCCTGGGCGGGCATAGTTTCAGCGTGGTGGGTATGAAGGTGTGTGATAAATTTTTCTGCTCAGGGGCCATTGCAATGCAGTATTTGGGTTATTTAGGTTTTTTGTGTTGTGATTTTTGTGTCGCTTTTGCCGTAAGGCAGGAGACACATAGGGATCACTTTGGTCTATTGTAATGATGTTTGTTGAGGTCTGTTGTTCTTGTTTCTTGTTTGTTGATTAAAGAGGGCTGAATATTTGCCTGTGTTATTGTGTATTTGTGTGACTACAAACTAATCTATCATGAATGAAACACAATGGATCCTCATTTTTGTCGTTAAGTCATCGTTCCATGCCATGGTTCAATCACATTAGGTATGTTGTGTGGTGGCCTAAACTGTAAATTGTGACTTAGCAATGTTTTGGAGTTCATTTGGAGCCAAATTTTGTTGGTAGATGCAACGTTGTTATCTTCAGTTATCGGGGGGGGGGGGGGGGGTCATGGTCCATGCCAAGGTCACAGAGCATGTGAAGTTGAGGTGTAAGTAAGGCTAGTGGTACATTGACCATGCGAGTTTTTGAGGATATAATTTGAGAGGTTGGTGATGTCTTTAGTTTGGAACCAGGCCGAGTTATAGATGCAACATTCTATCCCTCACAAGGTCCAGTCATATGAGGCCCCTGCGAATGGTAGACCGGACACTCGGTCCGAGGAGGACTGGAATTATTTATTTATGTTTGTATGTTACCCCGGGATGTTTAGAGAGACTATATACATAAAGGTGGGAGAGCGGATCACGACATGCCCACCTTTTCTGGTTTACATGTTGTGGTGGAGCATATGATTCATAAGTTTTAATTTATTTTTCACTACCTCACGCATCTTTCAAAGGATGCAAGCCTAAAAACAATCTCATACATGCATCATGTGTTTATTTTGGTATGCCATGGGCCAGTTATATATTTTAATATATCCTATTCTACCGAGGGTTGGCACTTTTTGCACAACCACCTATCATTATAGAGTGCCCAACAATATACTTCTGGAACGTTTTTTAACAATGGAACATGAACTAATTATGTATTGTATTTATATGTGTATGTGTGCTGTGTATGGCAGAATAAGTATATGGAAGATATATGTATACATAAACACGTATGTAAATGATGAGAAGGCCGAGTGGATTATGGTAGACTGTCTCATAATAGGGATCTCCAAGGAGAATGTTAGCCCCCGCAAATAAATGTATGTTCTGTACATGTGCACGGTATACGTAGCTAATGTCAAGAGGCATAAGATTCTCCATTAGTTATCAAAAAAGCATTCCGATATTATTTTGTTAGCAAGAAACGTACAGTACAAGTAATATTGCAGTTTTGGAGAAAGATTTGGAAATGCTAGCATAGTTTCACTCATGGAAGTTCATTAAAGGTGTTGCTGTATTACTTAAAGGCAATCTGGATTACATGTTATAGTATAAGAAGGTTGATATGAGGTAATTTTGCTTCTGGATGTAAAAGTTAATGTTACAATTTCTATAATAATGTTTATGCCCCTTGTTCAAGTAAACCTCATGAGCAAGTTGACTTTGGAATGGGTTTATTATCATCATTCTGGCAAAGCCAGAATTGGGATGAGAAGCACTTATACTGTGCTGGTGATATGATATGTTAATTAACATTCATTTAGATAGATCAGGTGGAAATCCCCAGCATAATTTGAGGCTTTTAATACTTTGCAGCATTTTATTGAGGTTTGTGATCTTGTTGATATTAGGGCGAGTCAGAAATCCTTACCTTCGTCATCACGTGGGAGACAAGGAACCCTTTAATCCAAGCGCTGGATGTTTGCCTTGTCTCAAATAGTATGCAGGATAATTAAAGAAGGTGGTATTTCCCCTGCTCTCATCACGGATCACTCATTAATTCATTTATCTATAGATAATCATCACTGTAACAGGCGGTCCATCCTATTGGAATTTTCAATAATTTCACTGTGTGACTGATGCTTGACTTTTGCAACGCATGCTTGTTTATATTGTTCCGCGTATGGTTGGAGAATTATTCCGATGTTGTTGACTATAGAATTTTATGTGAACTCATTAATACGAAATCGCAATTTTACTCAAAAGTATAGTAAGAAAAAGGTATCAGGGGCAGGGTTGCGTGAAAAGAACTTGGAAAATAAAGTTCAGGAATCTGATAGTGATGGGCAATAATCCCTCTGTGTGAGAATCATAATGGAATACAGCTAAATAGAATCTTTAGGCAGAAAACAATAGCATCACACAGGAATTAGTGTACGTTCCGATGCTCATGTGGAATTCAAATGAGAAAATAATGTATGTCCTGAGTTTGGAGAAAGCTAATAGGTTAAGAGTAGTGTAATACCGGGATCCTAAAATGGTGAGGTGTCTAGTAATCCAAATGATGTTGTCTTACTGGAAATTCAGATTTGCTACAAAGTCTTTGTATCAAAAAATGTAGCAGATAGGAGCTGATCGGTAGTAATATTTTTTGTTCATCATAAGATCCCACAATTACACCCGAGAACAAAAATTTTTTTTATGTGATGGTATTCTAACATGGATGAGTGTTATAAACCCTGATTAACTTCGAAAATAATAAAACTCCCTGGTCAAGAGGGTCTTACAAGTGACTTTATAAGCATTGTGGCATTTATTTGGGCAATGCTGGTTTCTCAGTTTTGAATGGAGATTATACTAAAGGTGAGCTTAGCAATTCTCAAAATACAGGGTGTAATTACTCCATATTAAAAAAAGATAAAGATAAGCGTAAAATTGCTAGCTATCGGCCAATTACGTTACTTAATGTTGACTTCAATTGGGTCCAAGGCATTGGCTACTCGTATGGCTGAAATTCTTCCAGATATAAGCGTAGTGACAAAGCTGTCTTCGTTAAAAATCGTTTTATCGGAGATGCAGTGAGAACCGTTGCGGATATCCTGGATTTTACTAAATTTGATTAATACCCCAGTCCTCTTGCTTAACAAGCATATGAACTTCATTGATCATTGATTTTTTATTACAAGTTTTTTTAATCTTTTAGTTCATGATAGTCTGCAAGATGGATTTATACCTTTTTACCAATGACATTCAAGTTTGTCCTGATAATGGTCTGTCACAGTGTATTTACATATCGCGGGGCGTTCGTCAAGGGGATCCGTTAAGTTCAATTTTATTTAGTTTAGCAATTGAATGTGTTATTAGTTAATATAAGAGAGGAAAGTGATATAAAAGGTATTCAGATAAATGCATAAGTCTGGTATGAGCATCAGATTTCATGCTATGTCAATGAATCTTACATTTTTTTTGAGGATGTAGAACTCTGCACAACAGGGTGTTTAAAATCCGGGTACTTTTAATTTGCTCTTCCCTGAAAAGTAATGTGGATAAATCTGAAGCTATGTGGATATGAAGGCATAGGAATAGAACCTAGAATTTCAGCGGTCTCGGCCTTTCGCGATTCGTGACTGGGGGGTTGTTAGGGTTTCCGGTACGAACGCTTAGCATACGTGACCTGTAGTGTTAGTAAACTTTTTGTCAACCGACCTATAACTACCCCGGGCCCTTTGCACTTAATCCATTTTATTGACTCCCCAGTGTCTAAGGTCCTAACTGCCACAAGGTCCCTTCTCACTACACAAGATCCCCTTTTCTTCTGTCCTGAGCCCCTTTCCCAGCTGCCACCGATCATCCTTCTCAAGTAACTAAAATTCTCATCTAACGCAGGTGCCCTTTCCCAACACTAACCCAAATATGGCCAATTCCCAATCCTCATGGGTCTCGCGTCCAGACAACATGATGCTTTTCTGACTTCACCCGATTTCTCTTCTCCAATGACCCCAGTCGCACTCCCGCCAACTATCCCCGCATGTTTCTCTTCCAAACCACCCCCAGGGTTCTCCTTTCTAACAACCCTATTTCATGCCTCTACAGCACTCCAGCCTGATGTTAATACTTCCAGCTCGTTGAAGCAAAATTGAGTTCTTGAGGTCCCTTTTGGGAAAATCGTTTGCCTCAGAAGCTTTAATTTGAGCCGAATTGAGTTCTAAAGTCTGCAATCGGCATATTTACTCCAATCCACTTATCTAAGGCCCTAATTTAAAAGACAAAAATCAGTTACCATAGTCTAAGTTCAAAACTCGGGACAACACACATCCCTCCCCAGAGGCCCCCCCCCCCCGTCTGCGCCCTCTCACTCTCATATCTCCCTTTTTTCCTCAGCTGAATTTTTGAGCCAAATTTTATTTTGAGTTCAAAAAGCTCCTAGTTTCCTCCATTTTTTGTCCCCGCCGAACGAAGTTCGGGAGGAGGGGACTATAAAATGGGCTCCGTCGGTATGTCCGTCCGTCCGTATGTCTGTCAGTATGTCCGTGATACAATGTTAACCCTGGAAAACATTGGGGATATGGATTTTTTCGGGATGAGCTAGAGTAGCCAAACTTGGGGTATACGTGTAGGAGGGAATACCCCTACTCACCATGTAATTCCTCCCCCAGGGTCCTCCCCGGGTCTGTCAGGGGGTAGGGTTAGGGGGAAAAAAAGGTCAAGGGAAAAGGGGTCAATATTGCACAGAAAATGTCAACATGTGTACAATTGATCTGGGAGTTCGTAAGGGCTACGATTTGTGATGGAAACTTGGTGGAAAGAAGCAGGTGATTGAGTTCTCAACCTGATTAGTTTGGGTGTAAAATATGACTAATTAAGGATCTACTTCATAATTTATAAATTGTTCCCGCAAGGCTTGTGTACAAGTTTTTTTTTTCTAATCTTAAATGCCCTATTAAAAGACAAAATCAGTTAACAAGCTATTAATTGGAAGTCAGCCACACAAATCCGTAACCAAAAAAAGTTGAGTGCCCTGATCACCCTCCTCACTTTCTCGATTTTACAGCCCACATTTCCAATCTTCATGTACATAGTCTTTCCATATCATACAAAAAAACATAGGGTGCACAACAGTAGTTAAGATATCAAATTGGGGACTGATTTTTTTTATTACAAATTTTTTGGACTATACCGAACTCTAGTCCACCCAGCAAAGCAAAATTATTTTAATTTGATATATTAGTTAGCAAGAAATAACATTGTCATTTAGGAAACATAAATAGTATAAGGCCCGTGCATAGCAGGAAGCCCCATGGAGCAGAGCACTTAAGTGGCCCAGGACAATAACATGATTATATGCATGTTGCACCATATCCACAACACAATATGGGACCTTGATGATCACATATTTTATTCTGCTATATGCCTTGTGTATACGTGATATTCACACAATTTCACATACACTGTATCAATGGGAAATTGGATTTCATGACTTGATTTTTCGGCAAAGCGTTAAGACACCACAATTGGTGGTAATCTTCATGATATTAAGAAGATTTCACCATATCCCATAACACAATAGATGATCCTCAGACTGCAATGTAACAAATTGGTGATTGTACAGTTACCCTATTTTACCAGCTAAGTTTGGATAATTTTACACATGTATTATGGTATTGGATTTGGTTCATTGATTCTTCAACATTCTAGTCCAGCATGCAAGTTGAAACCATCTATCTTGCAAAAAAAGGTAACATTCTGGTCCAATTAAAAAACAACAACTTATATTCTTCTTCAGCAATACATCCAAAATGTTCTGGTATGTTATAAATCATCCCCAAATGTCTTCAGATTCCCAATAGTTTATATTTTATTCACACTCTCTCCTCTCTCCGAGCACACTCATTAATGTTTTTCTCAATAATAACCCCCCATTTAGGAACATGGATTATTCCACATTGGCAAGTCGCGGATGTACTTCATTTCTTGAAACTACTTGCCTCACAAATCTCCAATTCCACCTTTTTCCTTCACAAAAACAAACAAGCCTTTTCGTCGCCCTGGAGAAAAGAACTTCAACACATAACATATCAATTTATAGCTCCAAACACACCGCTTCCTTATCCAAAACCGTTAACAGAAGTCCAATTTTTTCACATGCCAAAAGCAGAACTACCCCCAATACGTTGCCCACATTATAGTCTTCTGTCGGCACATTTTTGGATTTGCAAAGTATACCAATTCCAATATCCATGCTACGGTCTGATAATGATAAACCTTTAAATCTTTCTGGACAAACAAGATTAAGGTGCTTGGTATTGTTTTTTCATATGAATATTGATCTTGCTAATAATTTAAATTTTAATGATACTTTAATTCTCTGAATCAAAACATTTGGCATTATGGAAGAGTAGAGACCTAACGGTATTGGGTAAAACCTTATTACTATAGGTCTTTGGACTTTCTAATTTTTTATATGTGACCATTATGATTCCAACACCTATACAATCCATAGAAAAATTAATGCCATTGTTCACCCAATTTTATTTGTGGTGGACACTATCGTATAAAGGTCTGTTTCTTAGGCCAGACTATAATTACGGAGGCCCTTAAATGATTGATATTTATGCAAATTAAGGCTAGTTTCATTTTGGGTCCGCTGTATCGACTGGGTAGTCATGTTGGATGAAGATGATCTGTCACTCATTTGGTTACGCAAAAGTTCATTATTATTAAAATGTTACTTTTGTGATGTGAAAAAATTAAATGGTATATTCCACAATTTTACATTAATGTTTTTAGCTCTTGGTCAGTGTTAAGCACAAAACTCATCATGTTGATTACGATTATGTTAATCAAATAATTTGGAATAATTGTTGTATTACTGTTGATAATAAATCTGTTTTTTTCTAAATCACTTTATGACGCGGGATTGTTTAAATCAGACCTTTTTTATGACAATGGTAACATTAATCTTTTGCAACTTTTTATGGAAGTACAAAGAAAACCTGAGGTGGTATACGCATTGTTTAATGCTAGCCAGTGCATGGCGTCACCAGATTCAACATGAAGTATATTACAGAGGTTGAATAGTGGATCTTTGATATTGGTTGTTAATTTAATGATTCTTTTATGCCTTTGGACCGTATCAAATCAAGATATGTATCATTATCTTGTGAGTAAAGTAAAAAATATTTTGATGTCCCAAAAACGTGTTATAAACTTTAAGGGAAAATTACAATATGAAGTCTCAGTGTATATGGATTTTTATTTTACCATGGAAAGTAAAATTGAATCAAGATTAAGGTGGTTACAGTTCAGAATAAATCTATCGTATCTTGCCAACAAACAAGTGTGGTATTAGAATTGGCATTCTCGATAGTCCACACTGTACAAGATTTGTAATAGCCCATATTGAATTTAAACCACAGTGTTCGTGGAATGTAACCATGTTAGAGATTCTGGAAACGAGTTCCCCCCCCAAATTAAAGTGTGAAGTCCTTTTTGCTTTGATGTTCACGTAATGATAAAATCTTGGTATTTTTGATCAATACTTCAGGAAATGTATGTTGAAAAACCCAGCTGCTTTACATTGCACGTCGGTTTATCTATGTAGACGATCTCGTGGACGCCTAAGGTCAGAGAAATACCTTTCACACACCAAATACATGATCCTTGTGACAAGTGATCTGGACATTTCTATAATATCATTAAGTGTTTTGTAATTGGTTCAAGATTTGGTATGTCCAAACATTACATAAAGCAAAATTACAACAACACACACCAATTTATATAACTGATACTTATGTTCAAAGAGCGTTGAGTCAACGATGATGATATGTCCTCTCAGCGAAGACTTCCAAAAGGACAGCATGCAAAGTCACGCTTATACATCCTCAGGTAATATGCATTGGAATCTTCTCAGTCCTGAAGAAAAAACTTTTGTCCAGCAGTTCAAGACGACAAGGTAAATAAGTTCCCTCGACGGGACACTCTTCCCCAGTTATTCTCAGTCCAAGATAATTCACACCGATTTCTATCTGTTCCACAATTTGGAATCCTATTTTGAATTACCAGAACTTTCGGCTTCCAAAGAAGACAGTAGAATTTAAAATTGTACAGACCCTGCTCACATGGAATTGAATATATAATAATCTGGCACTGTTGTGGAGAATGAATCTACCATTATTGTAGATAAAAACTAACTATGACCATTAACGGGAATCGTTACCAACTGCTGGCCCAAGTCCTTCAGTCACAAGTAATATTTACCTTCTCAGGACCTAGATTGCGCTTTCTAACATTATATTACATCATCATCATGCATAAACAAACCTTATACTAGCCGACCAATCGGAATTCATCACCCGGATTACTCATTCATATATATAACTCTATGGGGAATTCCCAGATTCTTGCCAAGGTTTTCATTCTTAAGTACATAACATGAGTTTGAAATCAGTTCCAAGTTTAGCATCTTGTGGAATTCCCATTTCCCTTATTGATTGCCAATTGCATTTATCTAACAGGTGCTCTTACATAAAACAACGCTAGGGAATCCCCTTTTATCTCTTTTAATAGTAAACAAAGTGCTTTTCCCGTGAGAAATCTTTTCTCACATGAGAATTGAGAAAATAATATTTTAACAACGTTTAATCAGAAAATGGAGGCCATATAACACATACTATAACCAAAAATGCAGTGGTTCTTCCTTGTCTTTCGAGTATTTTAGAATTTATTGTGGCTACTCTTCGCTGGAAGAAACCATACGCAAGAAAAAGAAGGTAAATTGAGAGATTCACTTCGATAAGTGGTCTAGAGTAGGTTTTTATAATATTTTTTCTTAAGAATCTGCCTTTGAAAAATGTAGCAAATTGTACATAGTTTAAGTATACATACATTTGTAGTTATTTTTCTGCCATACAATGTTCACACACTCTTGTTGTATCTTTGTAATTTAGTTGATTGTATTGTCTTTAAAATCTTTGTATCGTTTGTAGTCTGAAATAAAAGGCCAGCCCCTTTGGGGTTTTGGCATAAGAGCTCGCGATTTTTTTTGGACAAAGTTTTACATCACTACTGATGGGTCAAAAAACATTCGAGTATCCTAAGGTTGACTTAAAAACAATAATACTCAGAAGAAAGCTTTTGAGAAAAATTCCTCAGTGAAATCCAGGAACTTTCCTTACTTACTATTAATTTAATTTGACGAAAGACGCTCCGCGAGAAGTCTCTCTTGCCCTAAGCCATATACAGAACGATTAGTCCTACATGATTGGACCTTCAAATGGGGAATAGGGATTGATGATTATAAGATTAATTTTAACCATATCTCAAAATTAAATAAATTAAAAAAAGCAATAATTAAACAAATAAACCACTTCAGGAAAAATAGTTGCATAATGTATTGAGGGATATGAGGGGTGATGTGTACAAGAAGGGCTCCTGATAAAAATGAGGCTCCTGATAAAAATGAATAATTTATGGGCATTATTAGTCCTAAAACGACAAAGCGATTTGTCACCTGTTGGTTTTTTTTATGCCTTACATTTTGCTTTTAGTCATTCTGGACGAGCAGACGGATGAAATTGGACGGTTACGGCTCCCGTTTATAGACAGATGGTAAGCAAAAAGAAGAAATCTAAATAAATATATATTATGTAGAGAGGGTAAGTAAAAGGGCGAACTTATTACCAACTATAAACTTTTTTAATCATTAAATTTAATACATACATGGTGTACATTTCTGAAACACAATTGGACTTGATTCAAATTTACCCGTATACTGATTGACCCCTCTTATTGACAAAGAACTCGCATTCCAAGAGGTTGGACCCACAAATTCTAGATTCAGCACCCTTCCAAAACTATAGACAAAATATTCCAACCTTCTTCCCCAAACTCTAGAATGGGGATTCTCATGATAACCCTACTATAGTTCCGAAGGATGTGTCAGGAACATCAGACCGGTTGAACCCTCTTAACTTGAGGATTGGCCACGTTAAAATTGTAGTTCGCTATGAGCGACGAAAAATCTTAGTAACTTGGACCCCGAGGTAGGTATAACAAACGTTATATCTAGAACAAGACGAATAAAATGTAAAACCATATCAGATTTTCTAATAGTCTCTAGTGGCAGTAAAAGATCTTTGGTGAGTATAATTAAGAAAATAAAGGGGGATGCCGTATCATTATGGGGCGAAATAATGATGTGCCGAGGATGGTTGGAAAAACTAAATTAATGGCGAGCGCAGACTTGAGCCAATTAGTTGAAAAACTTTTTCAGGCGAGGATACATTATGAGTCCATAAATTGATACTGCATACCCTGATTTCTTATCTATTACCCTTCTTAAAACAGCTTAAATTAATACAGAAATGCATTGGAGACCCATAATTGCAGAATAATGGGCCGTAAAATAATCAATCAATCTATTTTATTCCACTATGCAAGCAGAGCGATACAAGTTTATGGACCAATCAGAATGCTGCATATTTTCAATAAGGGGCAGCAAAGGTAATAGACAGTACCTTATTGTACATTTTCTATGTTTCTATGTTTGGGTTTGGAATTTTATTCAGTACATTGCCTTGCATTATTAATCGTGAGGGAAAAGGGGCATTTTTTAATTATGCCACAATCTGGTATGGTGATCCCATCGAATTTCTATTGTATTAATTGGGTTTTCTTATAAGCATACAACCTCGCAGAATGAATGAATGAAATCATCGACACACCCCAAAAAAAATGTTAATAACCTGACAGGAAATAAAAAAAATCCTACATATTATAATAAACCACTAGTTATTAGACCAATGATTATTGCAAACTAAATGCTATGATTGTTATTTTACTTGAATGGTTATATTTAAGACAAAATGTTATTTGAAAAAATGGTTCATGGGGGCTCATGGGTCTTCGACCAAGTTTTGAACTGAAAAGCCAAATAGCACCCAAATATTCCAAAACAATGTTGAGTTAGGTTTTACACGGTTTTGCATTGGTAACTGGATAGTAAACTTTATACTGTGGTGGGTTAAGCTCGAAAAAGTCTGTGGGTTGCAAACGAAGGAATTTTGTAATTAGAATAATTGGTACAGGAGATATCCGATATACTTAACGGCTGTTCGAAATGCCTGGCAATCCAATATGAAATAGCCGGGAAATAGCGCAATGTAGTGTCTACGCTCTATCCAATAGTTTGTTTATTCGTTAAGGAAAGTCAAGGTAGAGATCATTTTCTTGAGGTGGCCCTTTTTCATCATGGAGGACATAACTTGCATGTCCAGCCTGCCGTTAAGTACACAATTCTAATTACAAATCACTTTATTTTGTGGATAAATACGCATTTTTGAGCATTCTCCTTCCGCAGTTTCGTAGACTATTACCAACATAATGTGCAAAAAAATCATCAAATTTTTGAAAATTGCGGGTGGATCAAAATGTGCTGTTATGGTTTAAAGGCTTATATATCTTTTTCTATTTATGCGGTATTTTTTGCCAGATTTTCATTGATGAAGGAAGAGAAGCAATCGAAATATCTCATTTGATTACAGCAGGTATGTATTGTGTTGTAAACTCCCCATCAGTAAATTAAACACGGGGAGAAGTGTCTTGAAGTATTTTGGCATGTCTTGGATAATTTCCAAAAACTAACACATGTTAGCAATGTACAACTCTAAATTCCAGGTAATTTAAAATTTAATCCATTATGATTGTTGTAATGGACCAATGAAAATGATTAAAATAAACCCGATTTGCCTTTAGATTCAATCATCAGAGATTGAGTTGATTCAAATCTAATATGTTAATGTTAATGCAATAGAGTTTAAAACCATGCTAAAGAACCTGTGCCTTATTTCAAAAATGTTGAGGTTTTTACACGGTTGCATTGGTAACTGGCTAGTAAACTATATACCTGTGGTTGGTTAAGCTCGAAAAAGTCTATGCGTTGCAAACGAAGGAATTTTGTAATTAGAATAATTGGTATCGGAGATCTCCGATAATAATTCAACGGCTGTTCGAAATGGCCTTCCAATATGAAATAGCCGGGAAATAGCGCCATGTACGTGTCTACGCTCATCCAATAGTTGTTTTATTCGTTCAGGAAAGTCAAGTTAGAGATCATTTTCTTGAGGTGGCACTTTTTCATCATGGGCGGACATAAACTTAGCATTTCCAGCTCTGCCGTTAAGTACACAATTCTAATTACAAAATCACTTATTTTATGATAAATACGCATTTTTGAGCATTCTCGTTCGCAGTTTCGTAGACTATTACCAACATAACTGTGCAAAAATATCAAATTTTGAAAATTGGGGTGCTCTTCAAAAAATGTGCTGTTATTGCTTTAAATGGCTTATTATACTTTTTCTATTTATGCGGTATTTTTTGCAGATTTTCTGGATGAAGAAGCAATCGAAATATCTAATTTGATATCAGCAGGTATGTATGTGTTTTCAACTCCCCCATCAGTAAATTAACACGGGGAGAAGTGTCTTGAATATTTTGGCATGTCTTGTATAATTTCACAAAAATAATACACATGTTAGCAATGTACACTCTAAATTCCAGGTATTTAAAATTTAATCCATTATGATTGTTGTAAGGGACCAATGAAAATAGATTTAAAATTAAACCCTATTTGCCTTAGATTCAATCATCATAGATTTGAGTTCAAATCTAATATGTTAATGTTAATGCAATAGAGTTTAATTTTAAATCCTAACATTGATTGGTCCTTAACTACAATCCTTAAGATTAACTTTTAAATCCCTGAAATTTAGAGTGTTCTTTATTTAAAAACCTGATAAAGACACCTGCTGAAATTAAATGAGATAGACCTATCACTGAAAACGTACTGAATGCTAATGTAATTTCTGACAAGCTATCATTGGAGACTACTAAATGCTAGTGTAATTTCTGCCAATGTGATTTTTGAAAATTTATTTTAGATTTGTTTTAGGTTTTCTGATCAAGGAAGTATCATCTGATTTAGCAGATCGCTGATTGTGTCTTTGACATATTGCTTCCAACGCAGATGAAACTATGCCAATATAAAAACGTTCTTTGAAACTTTTCATTATTGTTTTTAACATTTTTGGAAGTTGTGAAAGTGCCAATGGTAACGGCTCCAACTGGGGATCATCATAATGGAGGTAAGCATAATCTTTATAAAATTGAAAAATTAGCCGAGACTTAACTGGAAGTTGAAAGCATTCTTCAAATCGCACATTCTAAGTCTGAGACTAGAATGTGCGATTTGTCTTTTAATACACGGACTCAATCAGCCACCACTTGCGGTTATGTTTGGCATATCTATGCCCGTAACAAAAATACCAAAAGAATTTTGATGATCCTTTTTTTCGATGTTTCGGATTAGCAACGCTGCTAATCCCTTTTAAGTGGGCCCGAACCGTGCGCCGTTAGTTGTTTTGTTTTATTCAGCTCAACTACGCTCCAGGACTCTTACTGCAGCAATAACATTTCTTCACTTTACACCCCCCTGACAAGATGTCTAGCGACGGCCCCTGCTATCCTGTGTTAGAAGGGTTATATATTGAAGTTATATACTTAAAGATATAAAAATGAAGAACTCTTAGTTAACTTTGTGCTATGTTTTTAAGACAACTACAATTAAGCAAATTTTATTTTGGTGCAAAGGTCAGACCGGTCCGTTCCCCAAACTCGTGCGTCCCTACGTGTAAACTCAACTCATGAACTATGTCCTACATACAGACCTTTCCACCAGTTAACACATCCACACAGTGCTTCGGACAAATTGGGCCACTCAGGGTCAGGGATGACATAGTATGCACTTAGAGTTTACGACTAAGTTTCGGGAACGGACCCAGGCCCCTGTGGCTTTAATTGTCATTGGATTGTCCCTTGAAGACGTCAGGAGTACGGGAGCATTGGAAAGTTATCTGGAAGACTTCTGGAAGTGAAGGCCTGACTGGATTCTCTGATCCTCCTTGTCGCCGTAGAGGGAATGAAATGAGATAAGCAAAAACATGTGCCGCTCACTCATTCTTTGCCAAAATGGTAATTCATAGCTAATGCAAGCCTTACCCTATTCCTTGGCATAACAAATTGTTTTTTGTTTGGCGTAACCCGACCGACCCTAAAAACCCTGCCGACTCAGAATTTTTTATGCAATTAAGCACAAATAAAAAAAATATTCTAAGCCGACCGCCGACCCTTTTTTCATCCCAATTAAAAAAATATTTTTTTTACCACACAAAGACGAACATACAAAAAGACAACAAAGGCACTACCCAAGTAAAAATAAAAGATCTTTTCTAACATAGCTCTTGAAAAAAGCTTTAAATAGTAGCACACAACTCTATAATCATTTTCGAGTAAAAACATTGAGAAGTCTAAAAAAAAAAATAAAAAAAATTATCGACCGAACCGCCCTGATAATTTTTTTCTCCGTTTACGACGACAAACAAAATATATTTTTTTATGCCTTAGTGTAAAAAATCATCAACTAATCCCAGACTTTTAAAACAACTTGTCAACGGGAGGGAAGTGAATGTATGTAAATCCCCTTGCGACAAGAGCACCGAGAATTCCAGTCAACATAAAATTTGCTTAATTTTAGTTGTCTTGAAAAACATAGCTCACAGTTAACTAAAAGTTTTTATATCTTTAATTAACTTCAATATAACCTCTCTAACAGAGACTAGAATGTGCGATTTGAAGAATGCTTCAAGCACATACTTGTTTTATTGTAAATTTAACAAATGTACTCTTATGTAACAATAATAATTGCTACGTTAACCATGTTTCCAAATATATTATAATATTGTACACTGCCAATCTTTCTTGGCTGATTTCTTTTGAAAGCAAAACTGCAACTCACACGTGCATGATTGCTTTTGTTGTTTTTTTTTATAGACATTATCTGAGAGGTGCTAGATGACCCATCTAGCGCCTCTCAGCTTTTGAAAATAACAAAAGCCATGTATATGTATATAGTTAAAACACGGCTTGCAAGATTCTACCCAAAAAAAACCAAAAAACAAAATTGCCTATTATGACACGAGTGGATACACGATATAAGCTTACGTTCTCAATTTGATGTACGTTTTTCTTGCAGTGAGCCAATGTAGCCTGTCGTTTGCCGCTTGCTTCTTTGACGAACTCTGTAAAGAAACGCTCATTGAGCTGATTACTACGTGTGACGTCACTTCCTGTAAAAACTCCAGCAAGCATGCAACATGCCGAAATTCTCTGCGAACCTTCCTGAAGAAAGTAGGTCTTAAGCATTTAATTTGAAATCAGCACAAATGCACACTACACACCCACACCTATACATTTACCCACAAAACACAGGCACTCACAGATCTACTCTCATGTCATGATGATGAAGCATTCTGGCTTGACTTCCAGGGGAAATATATTATTTAATTTTTAACCTTTCCTACTTGTTACTTAGGGTAAAAGCTTAGTGACCGCATAGCATTTCCTTTGAATACACCTTCACTTTTATAGAACAACTTGTGCATCTTGTAGTCTTTTTTGGTGGTATTTTTGTGGTACGCGTTTATTGCTCAGGTATTTACTGTACTGCAGCTGCATTTTAAAAACTTATATAATTACACAAAATACTTCCCACACACTTCCACACCACACACTTTCCATCCCTACACACACTTTAAATATATTTGATAAGTTGCGGTTTATGAATGTTTTTTTGAACCGAAATGTTTTGAATATTCCGATTGGCTAAACCATGTGTTTTACATTCTTTTTTGTTCCGTATTAAAATCTTTCATACGTGTAACATAATACACAAATGATATATACATCATACGCACACATACATACTACACATATACTACACTACTACATTATGACTCTCTGTACATACACAAACGCACAGGTGCCACCACAGGCTGAACCCATAAATGTTCTTTTTGTTATTGGTCGACCTGGGGAAATACAATTTCAAAATTTGAGTGGAAAACGTGAATCCACGTTTGGTGCAAAAGGCGAATTGGAGTTAAAGAACCACATTGTCTGCAAATAATTGACCAGTGCTCAAATCAACCGTGATGCCACAGGTACGTTCAATTCGTTTAAGCGGCAATGGCACATTTTTAACAAAATATTAAATTTGCTTCAATTTGGCCTTCAAATGGTAGTCTTAGGCATTGGAAGAATACAAAACAATTTAACATATAAGAACATCCCCAAAAAATAAGAGGCTATTAAAAAGACACAGGTAAATTTGTAGGTGACGTTTTGGGTATTCAGATAATGAGTCTATTATATCGTCATGAAGTCTTCCAACAACAGGCAAATCGAACCATTTTGGCGAAATTGAAGTTTTTTTTTGCATAATATATACTAATATCACAATCTCTTTTCATAAACCCATATTAGCACAAATAACATTCCAATTTTTCGATATAATAGATTTTTCACTTTGGGATCATACCCAAACGCCCAAATGAAAGTCTTCCAAACGCACCATCTGCATTCGTCTGTTTTGCTTGTATCTGAAAACCACCGCACGGGAGCTTATTGAGTGAGCTATCGATCATGGGATACTGCGGAGATTCATCTCCATCGTTTGATCCACACGGGGGGGGGGCTATAGAAAGTCATAGGGCCCTAAAGTTTATATTAGTACAATGATTTTAGCTCTATCTGAGACGAGTTTGGCAACACAAAAAATATTATAAAATTTTTTTCCGAGTCGTTTTTACTGACAGCATTCTGCCGAATAATTATAAATTACAGTATACTGTACAAACTGATTCAATCAAAAACACTGAACAATATATAATTGTGGCAGTTTATTACAGAGATTAATGATGTTAAGAATAAAAAAGCACTGACGACATCCTAACTAGTAGGCCTATCGACAAATGTCAACCAAAATGATTACGTCCCGATACCTGTAAAATTCAGTTGAATTTTGGTACACATATGCATTAAACTGTAAATATAAACTAAATTTGAATGAAACTATACAAATCTTGTTTTGGGATTTTTGGTTGGCAGAATGCTATTCTTTGCCCCAGTATTTTCCTATAAGATTTAACGTATTTTTTTTCCTGTAAATAAACTTATAATTAATTAATAATAGTGATAAAACATGTGATAGATGTTGATATATTCAAAGTTGAAAGTGATACCACAAACATACATGTATTTTAAGTTACGGTAAATGGATGCAAAAAAGTTAACATTTACTCATTTTACACCTGTTTGCTGGACATTAATTGATTGTTGAAGTTGTAATAAGTAAATATTCAAATCAGCTAAGCTGGTGATTCAAAGTCAATAACAACCAAGATAATTTTTTAATAAACCCCGGAGAGGACATAAACAATCACTAATGTAGTAGCCTATTTTCACTTCAATTTTTTTTATAGATAGTTCAAAAACCTCTTGTGAAACCCTTTCACGTTTTTGATATGAATATTTTGTCCATTTTAATTTACAATAATGAATTGAAAGGAAATATGTATTACATAATTCAATGTTCTTATATATTCCCTTTATGGTAGCATAGTACGTGGTTATTAGGTATGTGGGTTCATATCAGGTCCCCCAGGTTGATTCCCAGTTTCATAGTAGATAGGCTTTACCTGTTTTTTAAAAGTTACTTACCATGAAATTAATTTACAGCCAAATTAACCTCGTCTACCCGAAGCCATTTTTTAAAACCAAACTCCCGAAGGGGTGGGGTGGTTACCACCCTTATGTCCTTACTGAACATCCGATTCCTGTAATTTGGTACAAAGGATAGCTTAGCGTCTCTTATATTTCCATTTGTAACAAATAAGTACAATGTTCAATCCCCATTATGTTGAGAAAGGTGCGAAAATACTGAATATAGGTGGAAATTGATATTTTCGCATTTTAGCGACCCAAACACCTTTTTTTATTCTAGGCACAAAAGCTCCTCATAAAAACTAGTCAATTGCCCTCATGAATGGATAATATTCCTAACCTTTTCTTGGGATCACACCCTTTATCTTTCCTATACCCCGGTGATGTGTTGTTTTGGATAAAAAGAGCGAAATATGGTCAATTGACAATTAGTATTAAAAATGGCAACCAAAAAGGGGGCTTTAGCTAGCCGGGGAAAACCTGAAGGGGTGCTAACCACCCCCTTAGGTACACGAGGGTTGAGATCAATATGCAATGTAAAACAAAGAACATCAACATCTTATTTTCGTTGTTTCCTCTTTTCTTTCCTATATTTTCACACATCATATTATTTTGAGTTCCAAGCAACTAGTTGATTAATAATTTCACTACTTGATAATTTAATCTTGTTTCTAAATAAGGCGCATAAAGTAATATGTTTTGAGTACATGTGACAAATTATCCTTCCATCATTTTTCAGCCATCTGCACTTAAATACATGCTTTAATGGTAACTTAAAGATTACTCATTGAAATTATTCAATTAATTTTTCTTTTTTGGTTTTTTTAATCTTTTTGAGTAGATACAGAAATTATTTCCTTTCAATTCCAATAACGAAAAAAGGATAAAATGTTTTTTAACATGAGAAAATTCTCATGTCTTCCATTTTCAATCATACCAACCCGCTTGATAATCCGCAATATGGGCAATTTGAATTGAAATCAAACGTCGGAAGTCTTGTCGGCAAACTGCATCTTAACTCAAAATGGTTAGTTTTTTTACTCATAGAATTTTTCAAACAAGAGAAAGTATTAAGAGCAACTACTCTAAGAGGGCTATGACTCCAAAGGTGAACATATACGCAATGGTCTGTTTTGATGACAAAAATTAAATACTATCCATGGGAATATCATTTCATTTCAAATTGTTCTGAGATACACTCCGAAGGTCGTTATTATTTTTACGAGTTTTAGATACGTCCATTTGACACTAATTTGCTAATATAACTCTTCCTATTGTTGGTCGTACTTGAAAGTATTTAGGCCTACTGAATCTTGTATTTATTTTCCAGTGACAGTTGGAACTACTGAAAATTTAATAACATAATGTAAAGATACCATATGATTAAGCGTTGTTTTTAGTTTAATTGTACTGAAAATAACCAGTATTCATTATAAACAAACGTTGTATTTGTCGACATTAGAATTAAGTTGATTTTTCGTTCGAACCCCTCGTAAATTTAATACAAATATAAATGACTTGATAGTAAAAAGCTTTCTTCTCCTTGATAACTATGTTATCTTTGGTTCCTTTACTACTCTAAAAAAAGTATCAAAATATACACCTTCAAGCACTAACAAGATAAATCTCACTTCTTCCTTCCACTTAACGTTTATGAAAGTTATTATGGCCAATAATTCACAAAAATCCAGGGTTTCAAACGCTAGACATCCACTTTGGATGGGTCCTTAGTGTACTTACACATGGTGGGCCGACACAACTACAATTTGTGGAATACAGCAAAATCCTGTAAATGTTATGTCCAATTTACCAAGGGTAATAAAACGACTCTACAATTGGAGCTTTTAATTTCGAATTTTTTCGAGAATCAACATTATCGTACCTTCAGTATTATGAATTTTCAATCTACGATTAAGTACTAAGTTCCCAAAAAAATGCTATAATTTTACACGAACAATTTCTGGCAGCCATTCTTCCAACAAAACCCGTAAAATCCATCTTTTAAAGGTTTCCATTCAATTAACTGTATTTTATAAATTAACTGTTATATTATAGCTGATGTATTATATTATTACATTGAGTATTAAATGTTTGATTAAATCAATTCTAATAACAAATAAAAATTGTAGACCCTTATCATTCCTCTTTTCTATCTTCACTTACACTGGCACATTCGTTTGCCTTGTAATAGACAATGACACCTTAGAAAACCGTACAAGCAACGGTCATTTCTAGCGCCCTCGCTCATGCAAAAGTATGTTCACTGTGCATACCCACCGCCTGATGCGATCGTTCGACTCTTTTTGAGTACGTACGCCACACAGCTCAATGTGCATTCTTCTCCTTTGGCATAGAAACAGAGGAACGTTTTTTAGTTTTTTGCAAACAGACCAAGCACTTTGTAATTAAATTTGACCAAGGAAAACAACTGGATCCTGAAATGGAAAGCGTGCTCAAATGAAGACGTTTCAATGTCCACAATGTCCACATAAAATCATTTTTCCTAAAATGTTTCAATTCTAGATATGCACGTTTCATAATTGCTCAGAAAAACTTCAATCGCGATACTCTCGAATGTGCCTTTTGTCGATTGGCCTGTTTGGAAGATTCCCTGACGATATGAATATAGACTCATATCATTGATATTAAAAGCAACAAGCTCACATACGGTCAACAGTGGATACCGTGGGATTAGACACCATTTCCGTCATTCTGCTGAATAAAATCGCCCCGGAGTGATTTTTATTACAAAATCGTTCGTTTTACCCGTAAGGTGGGCGCTGATCGGAGGCTTAATTATATAAAGCTTATACACCCATGCAGTCAAAACCCTTGCTTTTATGTCTGTGTTTGTCGTATAAATCTACATACTGGAAATCAAAACATGAACATTACGAACGATATAAGGTGGATATTTACATTGTGCGTTTTATCTCTCTCGAAAAACACCTTGCATGCATGATATAAGCGAAATGCACGGTAATACTTTTGGGTATATTAAGACCCAATTTTTCGTAGATCCTCAAGGTTTTGGACACGAAAAAAATAGATTTTTTTAAAACTTTGTCAGATGACAGGCCATTGGCCCAAACCTACTGAAGCAATATTTAAAAATTCAGCAGATGTCTGTTGCCATGGCAACAGTCAATTGTTGTTATGGTGCCCCAGTAACAAGAAATAGGCCTAAAATGACACTTTTCATTGTGAAAAATATGCAAAATTCAATGCACTGTTAATGACAGACTATGAAACGTTTTTACCAAACAAATAAATATTTGCATAGCCATATCCTTTCAGAGTATGTGAACGAAAAATTGTTCACCAGTGTTGCCATTTTGGCCACCTGTTGCCATGTTAAAATGCTTCATTTTTGGAATGTTAAAAATCCCATCTTTTTAGACCCAATTTAAACAGATCATAGAATCCAAAACAGTGAATTGTTGGTTTTGTGCAGATTTATTTATTTATTTTATTTATTACGGTATAAAAAGACCCAGAAATACAGTTTGACAACTGAGACATCTGGCATACATCAAACAAACATATACATAGTTAAAAACACTTAAATATAGTACAAAATCATTCAATTATTAAGCAGTTCAACAACACTGGGAATGGTAGATCTCCTGTAGCGAACTGTTCTGCATTTAGGAGGGTCCAGTTGTTCTGCACTCCTAAGATTTCGTCCATGTCTGCTTCTGATGAGGAAATGATATTTAGATTATGTTCTTTAATTTAAAGAAAAAAATTCTTGGGGCTATCAGCCGTTTCGGGGGTCACGTGACTTCAAAGTTTCGAATTTTAACACTATAATAAAAAACAATTTTTTACACATACGTAGGGTTATACACAGTTAGCTTCTAAACATAAAGATACAATGTAATCCCAACCCCACATTTTTGACCCTTTGTTTGTTGTTACACAGACTGTGCTCTCAAAAAACGTTATTATATAGTAGGACTTGAAACTAATTAACTTATTTACAATATATTTATAAATGTTTTTTTTATTATATTATTAATATTTTAATTAAATTTTTTGTTTTCAATTATTTTTAATTACAATTTTGTTTTCATATTTTTTTAAAATGAACCACTTTATACTAATCTTTAATATAATTATTATTCTAATATTAATTATAAATATTATGGTTTATTATTTTTATTATTTTGGTGGTAGATGGCTTCCAAAAACAGTCAATATATAATGCTATCCAAATCAGTCATTATATAATTGGATACATTTTTGAGATTTTTTAAAACATTACTATCATTAGTAATAGTTATTATAAATTACTTAGGTGCAGATGGCCTTCAAAAAAACAGTCATTATTATAATCCCATCGATTCATTTTTTTATTTACCATACGTATTAGAATTTATTATTACAATTCCATTTCTTATCATATATAATTATAATTATTATCTTATTATATAATTTCATACAACTGATTTTAATTATGGTTATTTTTAATAATTATATTATTTCATTATTCTAATACTAGTATAGTATTAAATTTTACGGTTAGTAGTTTATTATTTGGTGTAGATGGCTTCCCAAAAAGAATTATATAATCCTATCAAAAACAGTCATTAATATCCTATAAATTCTTATTATTTTTAAAATAGTATTATTAAGTATTAAGATTTATATTTTTTAGGTGTTGTAGAGGGCTTCCAAGGGACGTCATAATATAATACTTTATATTTAACATTCTTTATTATAATTATTATGTAATATTTTGGTGTAGATGGCTTCCCAAAACAGTTCATTATATAAAGCCTCAGTGCATGGTTATGATGTAATATTATTCTTTATAATGTGACTTTTATATTTTGGTGTAGTTGGCTTTGAAAACAGTTAAACAGTTCAAATTACATTAAAATTAATGTTTTATATTTAACAGACGGTCTTTATTATACAGTAATAATTCACTATATTAATACCAGTGGTTCTGTGGTCGTCTGACGCGTATTTTTCTCGCGAGGACTGAGGGTCGCACGTCCTGAAAACTTGGGGTGGGTGCCCATTGCCGCTCCCAAGACCAAGTTCTGTACTGGTTAGTGGTCAAAGGTCATGATAAGGTCATTCAAGGTCAAAAGGAGGTCAAATGGGGTAAAAACATTGGTGTATGGAAATTGAACATTGGGGGTGGGGGTTGATTGTTATAACCAAAAATCTTACGGTCAAAACAAGGTCATCAGGGGTATTCAAGGTCAATGGAACCCGCGAAACCCGGGTAATCGCGTTAATAATAATTATTTATCAATTATATTATATCGGTTGAACATTCATGCGCACTTTTGCGTTTAAGGTGGAAACACAATTTGCATCTAGATCTTTTTACATAACAAAAAAAAAATACAAAAATTGAGGCCAAATTTGACAGTATCAATCTTGAAAGTAGGGACAAGACTTACAAGTTGCATTCAGTTTTGATTTCGTTGACCATTGGCAACCAAATGCCAAACATGCATAATTTGACATAAATATGTATTTTGAGAAAACACAATATATCACGAACATATTAACCTAGACCAAAGAGAAATGTCAGTAGCTTCTCCCAATGCATTGCTTCCAAATGAGGTTTTTGTACAGCTACTGATGTGAATAGTTAGAGATGAAACCATGGATTGAATTGACAGTTATGATCACAAACTTGCATTTTAGATGTTTCATCATCAACGATTCACATGATACCTTGACAAAAAACTTATATTGGCGGCAATGCATGTGGGAAGCTACTGAGATCTTCTCGGCCCTAGATATGTGGTTAATACTTCAAATTAAAGCTCTTGACATACGCAATGGCCCAAACCTAAAAAGGCAGAGAAATTTGCGTAAATTGACGGTAAGTGTGAAATATTTGGGGAAAAGTGCCTAATAAATATGGCACATAGCAATTGATCAACTTTGCTAAAATATATTTTTTTTAGGTTTGGGTGACATGGAGCAATTACAGCACTATCAGTGATTCGCCAAATGTAAACAAATCGCGCCCCTATTTCATCAAGTCCATTTTTCGCACTGTTGTATTGGCAAGGGTTCGTAGTAAAAACCCTTGTAAGTGGCTAAGCTTAGCACGCCGTATTTGTCAAGAAATGGACGATTTCTGCTGTTTATAATAAAGTGGGATCCGACTGTTATAGCAAACAAAACAGTGTAAAAGGCATCTCAGACCACTTTAAAATGCTTCAGTGTGGTTTTACAAAGAATATAACGGGTTGTTGGTCATAGGGGTAAATCCCGGGGGGGATGGGTGGGAATATCCCCCATATTTGATTGAGGGGGGGATGGTCAATACGATCATTCCCTCCCCCCCCCCCCAATGTTGATGGCCCTTGATGTGTTTGTGACCAAAATAACCCACATTTACCATAATAGTTTAAAAATGGTAAATTTCTAGTGCGCTTTGCGCGATTTTGATCTATTACAATTACATTTTAACGATTTTAGCTTCTAATTGGCAAAAATTTTAGCGCGCTTTGCGCGCACATGTGCCTAGTAATGGATCTTTTCAGCAAACCTCGTTTCATTCATAAATTTTCATCAACCCCATCCCCCCCAATGTCAAAAGGAAATATACGCCACTGGTGATTGATACAACCCTAACAATAGCAATTTAGATAAACATGGGACATTTTGAATTTGCCGGAAAAAATGAATTAGTGGCTTGAAGTACTATCGCATGGTGAAATTTTTGAAGCAAGTTAACATATTAAATCTTGTTTTCATTTGCAAAAACTCACTTAAAATATTTTAAATGGAGAATTCACAAGTTTAAAAGTCTAGAAACACTATTTTACATTTTATGCAAATATGGTACACTATACAACTTTGTTTAAGGATCATAAAATAAACTTTACTTTTTGAGCAATAATGGGACTTAAAGGACCCAATATCAGTGATGTGGCTAAATCAGCAAAGCGAACAAAAGCATCAAAAATCAGAATTGTTCATGATGTAACAAGGACCGGTATACTACATACTATTGCCAAATGATAAGACAGAAAGCAACCTAATAAGGACAGAATCGGAGGATTGAGGTCTTACTGTCCGAACGAGGAACTTACTACAACACGTAATGAATGGAGGATCGTATCTCGGAACCCACTGCGCTTTTCTTCCTTTTCTGTTAATTCACAGCTGGAAAAGTTAACTTATGATAATTCACAGGACCTATCTTCACTTAGAAGATATTCCTGCAAATTCAAATATTTTCAAATCACTGATAGTGTCTTTAAGTGTTAAAAATGAAAACTGCCATTTACCCAGGAAGTTTTTTCAATTTGTTGATTTTGGTTAATATCAATATTAAATACTTAAAAAACAATAAAAATACATAAGAATCAATTTTTATGTATTTTATTGTTTGTAAGTGGCGATTTCAATCAAATGACTAATTGCTTCCGTTCCAACTTTGATCTTGTTAATAAGGTGAACCATAACTAAAATAAAACAAATGACAGGTGAAATTTAGTTTTTTTCTCATAGTTAAATCTTCAAAAAACAAATAATTTAGTATTCTAATGGAGTTTTCCACCTTCATGCATGTGCATTAATTAATATCCTGGAAGTACAAATAATCTGTTACATCTCGCAACAAAACCGTTCACACCAGGCTTGCCCATCACATAAGCAAATGTCTCTTTACAGCTTACTAATTCTAGAAGAAACTTAAGACGGCTACTCGAAAAAACCGTCTCAGAATTCCAAATGTAGTCTCGGACTCGAAATCTCAAAATTATCAAGTTTTGAGTTTGAAACTTGGAATTTTTGGGTCTGTGACTTTTGAAATTCGAGTTTGAACCGTGAAATTTTGGATACTCCAAATTTAGAATTGCGTTGCAGACTTATATATTGAAATTATCCATTTTCGGTTTTCAGTGATTTGTGCTGTAAAGAGTGCCGTTGTGTTATGCGCGGGGCCACGCTGGTGTGTTACAGATTTTGAGCTGAAAGAGATTGTATCCATGACATAGGTAATTACGCACATGCGCGAAGATATCAATGCAAATGCACGCTCACGATCCAATTGCTGCCTCCAAATATGCTCAAAATACTCTTAAAAGGAGGAAAGTTTTATACTTATGAACATTTTAACGACAGTTATATGAAAAACTAATTACATGCCAAACTAGGAACCATTTCCCCTACAACAGGAAAAAAATGGACTTTGATGAAAAAATAGGGGGACACGATTGTGTTTTACTTTGGAGAAATCACTGATAGTGGCTTTAAGTTGCTCATGTCACCCAAACCTAAAAAAAAATATATTTTAGCAAAGTTGATCAATTAGCTATGTGCATATTAAATAGGCACTTTTTCCCCAAATATTCGGTCACAATTTACCGTCAATTTACCAAATTTCTGCATTTTTAGGTTTGGGCCATGGCGTATGTCACGAGCTTTACTTTGAAATATTACCAATGTCTAGGGAATATCTGGTTTCTTGCGATTTTGTGTTTCTTAAAAATACATATTTAGGCAAATTAAGCATTTGGCATTTGGTTGCCATTGCAACAAATCAAACTGATGCCAAATTTAAAGTCATGTCCCATACTTTTCGATAATTTGATACGGAATTTTGGCCTTATATTTAGTTAAAAAGATCTAGATTCCAATGGTGTTTTCCACCTTAAACGCAAATGTTGCATGTGTTCAACCGATCTAATATAATTGTATCATAATTATTAGTAGGTGATTACCCGGGTTTTGCGGTTCCATTGACCTTGAATGACCCCTGCTGACCTTGTCGTGACCTGTAAAGATTTTTGGCATCAACAATCAACCCCATCCTCCAAGGTTCCTTCCATACCCAATGTTGACCTCATTTGACCCCTTTGACCTGAATACCTTGTCATGACCTTGATCCACTAACCAATACAAACTTGGTATTTGGACGTCCAATGGGCACCCCACCAAGTTTCCAGAACGTGGCGACCGCCTCAGTCTCCGAGAAAATAGACGCGTCAGACAGAACACACAGACCACCGGTATTATATAGTATTTATTACATGTACAGGTGAGTCAAAATAAAGTACAACAAATTGAGCGACTTCTCATGGAAAACCCTCTGTTGCTATTCATATATTTCTTTTGTAGTAACATTCCTGTTTTGTTGGTCTCATATAAAACTTACCGCATAAAATGATTAACGCGTTCAAAAGGTTCACTGCAGAGTGAAAGTACCCAATGTAAAAGACCGAACAAGTCACGCTGAGTAACCCAAAGAGTACTTTGGGATTTACGTTCTGCTTTGGTATTTGCAGCATATCCTCCATTACTTAAACAGTATAAATGTCAGGGAACACCAGTTACGTAACCGTCTGTGGTGATAAACGTTGTGAGTGGGAGGGTAGGGCGGGATCCCCGCACTCAAATCTTTGGCCCCTCCTGGCCCCATAGAGATCATAAAAGTAATAAATTGATAGTATTGACAGATTACCCCCTGGAATTAACCGTGTTCACCTTTGCAAAATGTGTTTTAGCGATGCCCCAAAGTTTAAATGATTCGCTAGCGCCTGGTTTCCTTCCCCAAATGAAAATGTCTGATTATACATCGTTGGGTAAGCCTGTAAAATGAGACTCAGATATACAATATATTTAATGAAATCAATATTTAGACTTGAGTAACAATTTGCAGCTTCTTTTCAACTTTTCCACGTAGTAAAATGTTCAAAATATAGGGCTGTGAATAAAACTAGATAAAGCATTTAATTTTTCCATTTTAAATATATGCCTGTTAATTTCAGTATCTTTAAGTATTCTGCAGTATCATTCAACACATGTCCTGCGTAGGAATGTTGAATACGGCCCCAAAGAATCAACCTTAATTTATTCTGAAGCCCTCACGCTGCGTAATAATGATTAGTAAAGAGTCCTCAAGGGTACAGTCAGTGTGCAATTTGTTCGGGTCAAATGGTACCTTTCACAAAAATAACTGTAGCCTTTTGAAGGATTTATCGATTTTAAAAATTAAAATTAATAATTAAGCATTTTATATAACTATTTAACACCTGACTTATTTGGGTAAATTCCGTTAATGTTTCTTCATAAAAAATCCCTCATTTGGTTGTACTTTTTTCTGACTCACCCTGTATCCTAAGAAATATTTTAATAATAAAAATGAATGGATAGGAATATATGACTGTTTTGGAAGCCACTACCCCAAAATATAATAATCCAATTATAAATAATATTAAATATAAAAATGAACTGATAGGATATATAATTGACTGTTTTGGAAGCCATCACAACAAAATATTATAATGACATTATACTAAATAATGTTAAATAAAGGATTATAATAGTGACGGTCTTGGAAGCCATCTAACACCTAAAATAATAAATAATAATAATATGTTAAAAATATAAAAGAATTTATAGAATTATATAATGACTGTTTTGGGATATGATGATATAATGACCGTTTTAGGAAGCCCTCGACACACACCAAAATAATAAAAAGTAATAACCATAATAATTTAATACCATAACTATGTATTAGAATAAGAAAATAATAATATTAATATAAAGATAACCATAATTAATACTAATTAGTATTAATTATAATAATAAAGATCATAATTATAATTATATAATAAAAAATGGAATTTTTAATAATAATTATAATAAGTAATGGTACATAATAAAAATGAATGGATGGGATTACATAATGACTTTTTTTGGAAGCCCTCTGCACCTAAGTTAATAAATATTACTAATGATAGTAATGTTTAAAAATCTAAAAGAATTTATAGGATTATAAATGACTGTTTTTGATAGGATTTATAATACCGTTTTGGAAGCCATCTAGCACCAAAATAATAAAAATAATAACCATAATAATTTAATACTAATAACTATTAATAAATATGAAAATAATAATTAAATTATAGATGAAATGACCATAATAATTGAATAATTATTATTAAATTATAAAATAAAATAATAATTATAATTATAATAATAATTAAAAACATGGAATTTTAATAAATAATGAAAGAGGGGGTAACTAATAAAATGAATTGATGGATTTATAAATAATGACTGTTTTGGTGAAGCCATCGCATACCAACATAAAAAAATTAATAACAAAAAAATAATAACCATATAATTGATATTATTATATTAGGCATTATGATAAAAATAATAAATTAATTTATAATTATGAAAAAAATCAACCTGTGAACAATAATAATTAGCATAAAAACAAAAAAATAATGTTAAATAATAACACTGAATTGACAAGATCGGATATATATATGACCTGTTTTGGAGCCATCTGCACCAATATGGGGGGTGAAGACCTTGGCTCCAACAAAAGTCTCGTATTCAAATTAAGGGGGGTTCAGACCACATGAATCGAAGCTGAGTGTGTTTCACCCATTACGTAGTAGCTAGACTTAAGTACGTATTAAAAATCCTTGTATTTGCTAAGCAAATATTTGTTAGAATTTGAAATATAATTCCCGTTTTGTTTCATCATAACACTTTGGTGTTTTGACATTATTGATGACTTCAGTGGACTAACAAGTCTTGGGGTATATTGCCTGTTGCTATAATTCACCTTTTAAAATAAACGTACGTATGGAAAAACACAGGGAGTGCCGCCGATTATCATCTGACATATTGTCATATGGTGTCCAAACACAGGAGATTATTGTTAAAACAAAAAATGAAATTAAGATGATATTGAGCGGTTTGGACTGCAAAATTGTCGACAAACCCCTCCCCTCGTACAACACAAGCGCAACCACTCTATTCGAAAGATATAATAAGAATTTTAAAAATGATGGTTGTGTCAAAAACTTTGGTGGCAGGGGTGTTTTTTGGTCAAACAAATCACGTTTTTTGAGCTACAAACTTAAGAATATCAAGATTTATAATTTTTTAGCAAAACAAATTTTAAATCATCATGCATACTATCAATCTCTACCATTTTAATTATAGATTTACATGTTTTTATACAATATATAAAGGGTCTTGAATTTTTAAGCCCCACAACACCTTTTTTCCTAAAAAAAGCATCCTTTTTAATCACGTGTCACCACACGAGTATTAACCTGAACCCTTTATGCACGTATAAAACCTATTCACTAAACAAAAAAGGAACCATAAAATAAATTGTAATATTTTACCTTAAAAATAAAAATAAATAATAATTTCTCTACTTGCAGCCCAAATTTCATTTTTCGGCATAGAAATCATCCCTGCCACCAAATAAGAAGGTTTCACCAAACCATCATTTATCTTAAATCTATATATTTAATCCATTCAAAACAGTAAAATCCCTTGTTGTTTTTTTTTGTTTGTTTTCCTTTTGGGAGGGCAAACTCGAAACTAGAGCACTTTTCAGGCTCGGCCGCTGCGCTAATATGTTTCTCTGTTAGAAGCTCCCAGGCCCGTACGCAGGAGGGGTGCGGGGTGTGGCGCCCCCCCCCCCCAAATTCCGCAAAAGGGGAAAGTCCACTTTTTGCATAAAAGGTCTAAAATGTGAGAAATTTTGACAAAATTTCCACTTGTTTGGTGATGAATTTTTCAAAGGGACCGTTTTAGGGTGTCGAGGTCCAATTTTACAAAAAAAGCCACTTTTTCGAAGTCCCGCACCCCCCCCCCCCCCAATAAATCCTGCGGGACGGCCCTGGAAGCTCCCATCACAAGATGGTACTTTTCAATATGGCTGTTACAAAGATGGAATCGGAGGAAAACCTTTTCAAATTATCAGTAAAGAAATGTTTTGCCTGAGTGCGAACCCTAGCACACCCAGCACACAAACACACACACACACACGCATACTCACGATCACACACGCACACACAAATACATAGCAGTTACAAAATAGTAACTTAAGGAAGATGTACACACTTCTAAGTCGTCTGACAAAGCATTGCTGCGAAATTCACGTAACTTAGTGAAGTAGATTTCTTTAAGCCTCTTGTATACCCCTTTAGCAAAAAGCTGAAAGTTTACACTTTAATGTCACGCTATAATCTCAATTACGCTTGTAGACTCAAATTTTTTCATTGAAAACATGACCCCCGCCCGCCCCCTTCCTTACGGTCGAGGACGATATATACGCACATCGGAAAAGACTTGACTAAAGGTTAAACCTGGTTTAAGGTTATAAGGTTATAAATCGTATGTAGAAAGTGCTCACCCTGTATTTAGCAAAATTATGATCACTATTACTCTAGCTTTTTCCAAATTGAACACATAAATTCATTATCATCTCAACAACTTCAAGATGGGGTTTTGGGTGAAAGCAATTCAATAAAGATTAAACCTCAGGATTATAAGACAGTCAACACTATTCCCTTATTGAATCCTTTGAACTCCAATAATTTTTACTTTTTTATTCAAATTGGAGAACTTTAAATATTGACCCTGTACAACTGAATTGACCCTTTTTTTATTGATAAAATTTTTGCTGTTTTTTAAACCCATATTTATGAAATGTTAGGCTGTAGATGGTAAAACTATAACCTTTTCTGATTCCTTGCATGGTTAAACAAATAGTGTGGTATACTTTTCAACACCATTGGATCTATTTAAAAATTTTACCCTGTACAAATAAGCAGACTATTGCTCCTAAACATTTTTGTAATAGTCTAGAAATACTGATTGAGGAAGGAGCAGACAAGAGACTTAAAGAACCTATTTAACTAAAGTATGTGAATATCAGAGCAACTGCTCTTGTAAGACCACTTAGAAGTGTGTATATCTTTGTTTAAGTTTACTATTTTTGTAACTGCGTATGTATTTGGGTGTGTGTGTGTGTCTGAGTGTGTGAGGGTGAGTATGTGCGTGTGTGTGTATGTGTGTGAGTGTGTGTTTGGGTGTGTGCGTGCATGCTAGGGTTCGCACTCAGGCAAAAACATTTCTTTATGGATAACTTCAAATTTTTGTAACAGCCATATTGAATAGTGCCCTGTTTTGATGGGAGCTTTTAAAGGAGAAATATATCTTCAATCTGCTTTTTGTTTTTACAATAATCTCCTGTGTTTGGACACCACATGACGTCACGTCGGTTGATAATAATCGGCGGCACTCCCTGTGTTGTTTTTCCGTACGTACATATAAAGGCGACTACAGGCAGTATCTCCCAAGACTAGTAGTGTAGTCCACATGACGTCCTATAGTGAGAAAACACAAAGTATTATGGTGAAGCAAAAAAGTAAATTATGTTTCAACATTCTTGCAAATATTCTTTAGCAAATACAAGGATTTTTCATACGTACTTTGGTCTCGCTACTACGTAATTGTGCAAAAAGTTGTTTTTATGATGGTGTAAAATTCGAAAACTTTGAGGTCACGTGACCCCCGAAACGGCTGATAGCCCCAAGAATTGTTTTCTTTTAAATCAAAGAACATAATCTAAATATCATTTCCTCATCTGCACAAAACCAAAAATTCACCGTTTTGGATGCTATGATCTGTTAAAATTGGGTCTAAAAAGATGGCTTTTTTAACATTCCAAAAATGCAGTATTTCAACATGGCAACAGGTGGCCAAAATGGCAACACTGGTGAACAGTTTTTCGTTCACATGCTCTAGCTCTGAAAGGATATGGCTATGCAAATATTTATTTGTTTGGTAAAAATATTTCATAGTCTGTCATTACCAGTGCATTGAATTTTGCATATTTTTCACAATGAAAAGTGTCATTTTAGGCCTATTTCTTGTTACTGGGGCACCATAACAACAATTGACTGTTGACATGGCAACAGACTTCTGCTAAATTTTTAAATATTGTTTCAGTAGGTTTGGGCCAGTGGCCTGTCATCTGACAAAGTTTTAAAAAAATCTATTTTTTTCGTGTCCAAAACCTTGAGGATCTACGAAAAATTTGGTCTTAAGAGGCCACTCAAAAACCTCTATTTTGAGTGAATTTTTCTACAAAAATTTTTTTGCAAATTTGTCACCCGAAAACCCCTTATTTTGGGGCATTTTGGCTGTCTCAGACAAAGATCCTATTTTTTAGTCCTACGTCACCGAATGCTCCAGGGTTTCGAAGAGCCATCCTTACACCCACATCCATTTCATATGTGATTGACCCCCGTGAGTTCAATTTGTGACTTTGAGACTTTTGGCTTGTAACCTCTCATAGGCCCAATACAGCCCGGCCATATTTTACATTCTAATTAAAGCGGCACTGGCACATTTTCAGAAAATATGAAATTTCTTCAATTTGCTTGCAAATGATAGTTTAGGCCATTGGAAGAATAGAGATAAATTTAACACTAAATATAACATACCCAAAAGCACAGAGAGAGGCTAAACACATAGGCCTACAGGTAATTTGTAGGCTAACTTTTAAGTTTGTCTAACTTTAATCAACAAATGTGTCTATTACATAAACTCGTACTCATTGATATTCAAACAGAGACCGGTCAAACAAGGTGCATGCCGTGAGAATCAACGCCGGCGACATTAATTATAAAATCGGTCTGTTAAAGGCTGACTCAGAGATTTCCAAATATATATTTTGTGTGAAATAAAATTAGCTAGAACTAAAGATAGTACTCTAAAATACACAATTCTAAAGTTTGAAATGAATCAGATTTTTCGTTTTAATGCAGTAAGCATTTATGTATAGTATTACGTGCCATAGGATACTGTGTATAACAAAAATTCCGGATTCGGAATTTTATCACAAAGTTGTAATTTTCTATATGATGGACTTTGATTTGAGCTTAGCTATTTCACACAGTGATAAGTATATGGACAAGCATTATGTATATGCAAAAAAACCGATTTGTTTGAAAATTGAGGGCGCCCTCCACGGGAAATCTCTGAGTCAGCCTTTAAGGGCCATCTTCAAAACTCAACCACCGGTTACTGGCCGGTTCCAGCTGGTTCTTTTTGGTTGAAGCCAATTTCTTTTGTTCTAAACAATGAAACACGGTTCAACCGACAAAAGCCGCCAGTCAACCGGCGGGTCAGTATTGAAGCCATCCCTTACCAATAAGTACGCTGATTTGGGTTTAATAATTTTAGATGAGGGCCAATGTATATAAAAGATTTATAACCATGCAAAAATATCAATTTTGAAAAATCTAGAGTGTGCACTATTTTTCAAATGTGCCAGTGTCTCTTTAAATAACAAAACACCAATAAATTGTATCTAATGTGTATGCTATAATCAGTGGCGTACCGAGACAGTCGATCCAGAGGGGGCAAATTTCCAAGTCGTTCCACCAGAGGGGGCAAAATTCGTAAATCGTCCCAGTGATTTGCTCCAATTTAGTCTGAATTTGACAAAATGCGCGCGTAGCGCGCGAAAATTGCCGGATTTACTTTAATTTCGCCCAAATTTGGGCTGAAATTGGTTGAAATTCCCCGAAAAATAGGGATAAAAATGCACATTTTGGCCCATATCGTCCCGCTTTTTCGAGCCAGAGGGGGCAACTTGCCCCCCCTGCCCCCCCGGTTGGTACGCCACTGGCTATAATGTACGACTAGACGAGTAATTTGACATCATTTTAAAAATAATCCAATGGATTTGAAATTTGAGTGCTAGTCTTTTTCAAAGACTTAACGGTATGAGGGCGCTCTTACGAGTATCGGAAAAGACGACTAAAGGCTATATCATCTACTGAATGACCGTTACTGGAAATTACACTGTTTTGCAGCGGGTTAATCCACTAACCCCGACGGATTTTGATGTCAATGATTTATAATTTCTTTCAAAATCGTCATGGTTTTACTAAGATTTAGTGAAGCGGTTTAAGAGGTAATTTTGTAAAGTCACTGGGACCGAGGCTGCCGTAGAAAATGCACGTTAGAAATTCAGAATTCTTTAAATTACCGTTTTGAAATCACAAATACCCAGGGAAACTTATAGCAATCTCATACGCGTGGACGGATACTCAACATTCCTTTGAAAACATTACGCGTGGGTGTTTATACACTAAATCCCTGCCAGATGAATTATGGATATCTTTGCATTTTACAAGATAGTTATTATGTAGATGTCGATAAACTAATCACAAAAGTATCATATCACATAAAAGCAATGGCTTGAAGAAAGGCTTTAAAGGCTGACTCAGAGATTTTAAAATCTAATTTTTTCGTGTAATAATTAAAAATAGTCAACTAGAACTAAAGATAGTAACATAAAATGCACAATTCGAAAGTTTGAGATGAATCAGATTTTTCGTTTTGATGCAGTAAACAATCATGTATAGTATTACGTGCAATAGGATACTGTGTATAACAAAATTTCCGGATCCGGAATTTTATAACAAAGTTGTGATTTTCTATATGAAGGCCTTCGATTTGGGCTTAGCTATTTCACACAGTGATTAGTATATGGCCGAGCATTATATATATATACAAAAAACACGATTTGTTTGGAAATTGAGGGCGCCCTCATCGGGAAATCTCTGAGTCATCCTTTTAAAGGAGAACCTGTATCAAGAATAACTTTCACATAATACGCTATAAAAACAATTATTGAACACATATGGAGGGGTTTCATGGGAAAACGGAATTATACTAACCATAAAACGAATTAAAAGCATTTTGTCTGACCATGCGCTATTTAAAATTCGCGCTACTGTATATGGGATATGCATGTATTTGTGTTATGCGATGCGGACGGCACAGTAGCGTCATACATCTTCATATATGACGTTTTCATAATGTGTATTTCCTATGGCATGCATGATCTAAACGTGCCGGTCGTATCGCATAACACGTTATATACAAGCGCGATTTTTAAATAGCACATGGTCAGACTAGATGATGCAATATCCCATGCATATCTTACAGATACAATTTTGAAAACTACAAGGAATTGTGCAAAATGGATCCGAATTCCTCCACCGGATGCGTTTACAACTATGGTCAGTGTCGAGCGGCTTGGATAGGTATTCTTGGAACACCAATTGCAGCAAGTTGTACGTGTAGCAACAGTGGCGTTCATTTTAATGAGTGCATGCATCACGTGAGCATAGTCTTCAGGAATTCATGTTTCGGTGGGTATCTAAATTTTGCTGCAAATGCTCAACTTATTTTAACATTTGATAAACCTATGAAGAAAAGGGATTAGAAGATAACCTATCGGTTTCGTAGAGTGTCTAAAGTTCATTAATATACCTAAGTCACCAGATATATGACATAATCTGGGAGTAGTAATCTCAAATGTAACATAATTTTAAGTATTTTGAACTTTTGACTCAAAAACTATGGATTAAGTGATGGGTTATATAATTGACTTTTATTGACCTTTCATCAAGTCTTACAGGATGGGCTTGAAGATTTTCTATTTGACTTTGTTTTAAATTTTACATGAGAGTAAAGGAGTTTAATCCCAGATCATCCATAACTTTTGTAGATGGTCTCAAGTCAATTCACAGGAATAAGGCACACGATCATGTTACATAATCTGTAGGAGAACTGACTTGAAGTGAAGTATTTTGACCTTTGACCCCTAAATCATGCATCACATGACAAGTCACTATTGACTTTTGTAGTGTTGACAAGTCCGACAAGATGGCAGTATTAGTTTTGTGTTTTGAGCTAATTCTAATATTTACGCATGATGAGCATTTTGACCCCTGTAACCCTATTGTGACCTTTGACACCAATTTGGTCATGTCAAAAGTTCGCGTGAATGTAATGTCTTGTGGCCAAATTAAGTCATTATCGCATGTTGAATGTCTGAGAAATTTGTAAGTTGAAAGAAAGAAGGAGGCAAAATCAGTAAGATCTAACCCGTGGACGCGTCTTAATAAAGGTAAAGCATTACCAGCTTTGATAGATTTCTCATTTACAAGCTTTCAAACAAGTAACCTTCAGATAAGAAATAATGTGATATTACAGGCGCTCCATACTATTGCAAAATATAACTTTCTGTGCTTCATACGAAAGGCTATGCAAATAAGCTCAAATATATCTTATTTGAATCTGATCATGCCATTTTTATAATGTGAGCAGTAATTACATGTGTTACAAAAGCTGATACGGTTCATAGCCTTGTTCATGGTGCTCTACCAACTTCATTCATTGGTTCACATGTCTAATACAAATAATGTCACAGATCATTTTAGGTAGAAATCATGCAGAATGAAGCATATTCCCCCTCCCCAAAACTAAAATAGCCTTTACCATGGCGAGAATTTACTCTATTAAGCGCCTAATTTGATTTCTAAATCACCTGTGTATGGCTTCCAATGGCAAGTTCAATCAGTTCTACTCAGGCAGAGCGTGCCTTGTTTAATCTCTCAGGCTTTTTCTCTGACTAGCACAACCACTGCATCTGACCACTATGTGTATTTGTGGTTTTATAGGTAGACTATATAAGGACAAAATCCGATATTATAGTAATTACACACTTATCTACCACACCTAATTGAAAGGGGAATCATATATTTGACTGCTGTTTTCTTTCTTTTCTATCAATTTTTCAATTGGAAAAATTAATTTATAAGAACTGTACAGACTATCTTTCACCTAAGTTATCAATTTCAAATATTTTTACTTTTTTTTTTGATCACTGATAGTGTCTTTAATCTACCTCTAGATAGGGTAGTCATTTGACGCTAAAGTACTGATTCCAAGCTCTGCAAACAAGAATAAATGTCTATAATATAAAACATTGTGAAAAATAAATAGCAACAAGGTGCTTTGAATCAATCACACAATGCATTGCAATGGGACTATACTGTACTAAACACATATCAGTACTTAGGGATAAAAAGGTGTTCAAAAAGTATAAGAACCACAAGCCATTTCATGATCAAGCAAAACAATCCCCAAGTATATACTAGTACCATGTGGGCTAAACTGAGTGTAAAAGTTACAGTTTTTATGTGTTAAGAATAGGATTTTTGTGGGATCACATGACCTTGTTGAGGTGGAATTTCTCAAAAACTGGTACATTGTGGGATTGACTCAGTACACCTTCTGGTTCTTAGCAGACCGTCTTGAGCAAGGCTAAATAGGTGTATTGTTTCTGGTAATCATAAATAGCCCATTCTCGCCTGTAGCATTGTAATGAGACAGAATTCAGCCACAATATTTTGCAGATATGGAATATGAAGAATTCAAGGTTTCTAATCATCAAAATCTTGGGTTTGATAGGATGCATAACACTACCATAGCTTGTAGACCATCATATCGCAAAACCGGTGTAGAAGTAATTATAGTCCGCCGTACTTATGGTCCGGATACAACGGTAAATAGGGCACTCGATTCAGTTGACTCTTCACACAACATTAGTTTCACGCTATATTCCGTTGTCGTCTATGGACCCGGACTCTGGCTCCCGGCGGACTATAATTACTTTCAAACTGGGTCACGAAAAGTCAAGCTTATTGCAAGGCGATTGAGCAATTAGTGACGTTCCATCGGCGAAAGGGTGTGTGTTGTGACTGGATGCGTCCAATGGTGAAAATTTCTCAAAATGTTTGAGTGGGATATTGCATAAATCCCCCCTCCAAAAGTAACTAAAATTAAAAGAACAAAAAATACAGCATTCACTGAACATGTGTCATCTGCCATCATAGTTTATGAATGGGGGAAAGACCACATGAGGTCACCAACATGTGGGACAATGACCATTGTGTCCAAGTGTCGTGAAAATTGATTGACACGTGATTGACACCAAGCAGTTTGATAATTCTGACCATTTTGGGCCATGTCTTCTAATATTTAGACATTTTACCACAGACACACACACACATTACAGACAGCAGTGGCATACCAACTGGGGTTGAGGGAGCAAGTCCCCCCCCCCCCCCCGGCTTGAAAAAACAGGATGATATGGACAAAATATGATTTGGATCCCTCTTCAAGGAATTGTGACCAATTTCAGCTAAATTTGGGCAGGATTAAAGTACGTTTGGCAGTTTTCGTCCATTATGCGCGCATTTCGTCAAGTTCAGACTTAATTGGAGCAAATCACTGGGATGAATTTGACTTACTAATTTTGCCCCCTCTGGCGGGACTTGGGAATTTTGCCCCTCTGGATCGACTGCCTCAGTACGTACACCACTGACACACAAACACACACCACTACCAAAGCAATCCCTATATGCCCTCTTGCAGACGACACAAAAAGTGGCCCATTTGCCAAAATGCAGGCCTTTCCAACTCAACATACATTGCATTATGATCAAAATGGTGTATCATGTGCGTCAATATTTTCTGCAACGGGCAAGAACTTCATGATCTCGCGGATGTATGGTGAATGCATGAAATGTACATATCTTTATTCTTTTACAGATAGAGCCAGCCATGCCTACTACAGGAGTGAAAACGTCATAAAAGAAAAGACAAATGATGATTATCAAAGTGATGAGCCAAACCAATATGAAGGTTAGATATTTTATGTTTTTGCAGCATATTAAGATCCGAAGAGAGCGATATACCTTCCTTTCTAAAGCAGACCCATTATTGTTTCTTGGAAATATTCAGAAATGCATACGGGATAATACAAATTGTATTATCTTTGATGGCAAACCAAGTTTACATTCAGAATTTCAATTACACCATAAATAAGTACTTAAAAATTAAAATCATCAAGTAAATGAAACGAGTGTGATCAATAATTCTCTCGCACAGAAACACAATTGCTTTCCTTTTCACAACCATAATGCAAGGTATTAAAGATAAACCAACACAATTAATGTTCTATCTTTTTAAGCAATACAAATTCGTTTCGGACGATGATTCAGTTAATAATGAAAACAAACACACAAAATAAACAAGTAAAACTTGTTATACCCCTGACTGATAGTAGGGTTATAAAATCCCAATCTAGAAGTTTGGGGAAGAAGGTTTGAAGATGTTTTTCTATAGTTTGGAGGGTGCCGGATTGAGCATTTTCGTTTGTGCGCCGCACTTACTTGTTAATAACTTGTATCCTAAAGGAGTTACAACAGACATTATGTAGATTTAGTTGCCATTTTAATATTTTTGGTTCAGTTGTTCATCAGTTATTTTCATGATTTTGTTTCACTAGGATGTAATCTTAATCTGGAGCCGACAAAAATTGAATACAATGTTTCTGCAGGGCAAGTTGTAAGGGTAAGTTCAGTTGGAGAAACAAACTTGGTACTAAATGCATACACACTGCAAATTCATGGTTGTATAACACTTTTAGATGCATTTTGGAAAAACATTAACAAGACTTGTATAATGCACATTTTTTTCAGATACCTGCTCCCATAAAACACTGACATTTAAAAAACTAACACCATTATTCATAATTTAAATAACCACAATTTAAAAAAAATATTTCAATGGCTAAAAGCATTTAAAAGACTTTCTAGAAAAAACTTGTAAACACCAAGGTGTACTTCATTCTAAATGCATCTAAGTGTTTTGAAACACTGTTAGCTTGTTTGCAATAACATCAATTCCCACGGGCTGGAGTACTATCCAAGCTATAGTAAGCTCACAGACAAAAGAAATCTAAATGCCGAAACCTCTTGTATTTATCCCTTAAATCCCTAAATGCCATTGTTTGCCACTTTTCAAAAATCATGAGGCAGACCCCTGCCTTGTGTTTACGGGAAAGTGCTACCACTACCTCCCTTTTTGAGGTGTTCGTCAGGTTGCAAGTCATCTTACTCTAGGGATGTAAGGGATATGTGAACAGAATAACAGAAAGAACAGCCATAAACAGAAAATATGCAACTTCCATCATTAAGTTTACCTGCAAATTACTCTTTCATCAAATTCTATATTTATGTGGTTCAATATGCAGTGCATCTTCTAGGATATTCCTAGAAGATGCAACTGCTATGTACTCTGATAAATATTTACCACTTTTTGGGCAGAATCTAGCCAAAATATAGAACAAGCATACAAATTATTGTGCAAACTCTATAGTACAGTTTGCCCTTGGCCACCATTAGTTTCAGTTACATGTGAGAGTTAATTCTTATTAGATTGTTGGAGAACTTTCATGTTACTAAATCAAGTGCAGTGTATATTCAGATGAAGCTAAAAATCATGTTCCTATAATATAGATTCCTAAAGTGGATCGAGGCTGTTTGTCTACTACAGAATGTGTTTGTTCGGTCAGTGAGATTCTCGTCAATTGTAAGGATCTTCCCTGTATCCAAATGAAACCTTGCTACATATCTGGTGATATTAAAGGTGAGCTAATAGGTCAACTGTAAGCATCTTCCCTTAATTCTCAGAAATTGCATGTCCATTGACCAACCTTCAGAAGAAAGATACAAAGTTTGGTCAGGCCAATGCCAAAACACGTCTATCTTGATGAATGCACCAGTTTTGATTGCACCAGACTTTCAGAAACAATTCAAGTTGGCCGTTGATGCCAGTGATGTAGGCTATGGTGGAGTTCTCATTGCAGGCAGATGGAAATGCTGTAGATTACCCTGTATGTTATTTCTTTAAGAAGTTTGACAAACATGAGAAAAACTACTCTACAATTGAGAAAATGTGTTCAACATTGCTATTGTCATTGCAAAATGTTGAAGTGTACTTGAGTACAACAGTGTACCCAGTTCTTGTGTACAGGGATCACATCCATTAGATGAAAAACAGAATATCAGATACTTGTAAGGTAGAGTTTCACTCTACAATAATACAATCTGGACATAAGACGTATCAAAGGAAAAGAAAATGTCTTGGCAGATGCCTTGTCCAGAGCTGCCTAAATTTGGATAAAAAATTCAGAAATTCAGTATTACGACTGGTAATGTAGACTGAGTGCAGCAGTGCAAGAACACTATAAAAAGTGTAAAATTTACACTGTGTACACTGTATATAAGTTAACCATGAAATGGTTAAAGCCAGATTTTGGGAAATTTTAATTTCATTCAAATTTTCTTTTAAGGGGAGGATGTTATAGGTTCCTTTTTGTGATTGGAATATTTCTGTTTTGTTTTTCACTTGAGAAAAGATTCCTGACAGAGAAAGTACTTAATTTGATCATGCAAAAGAGAAAATGGAATTCCCCTAGTGCTATATTTCATGAGATCATGCCAGATGTTGTTTACACAAAGTTTAAAAGCTACTATTTTGGCCATGGGATCAAAGGAAATATTGTTCATTTTGATTACATACTTCGCCGAAGTAAATCATTTTCCCACTAAAAATACTAATAAATATTATAATTACCATTCTTATTCAGTGGGCGTGGTTTATCATGTTAACAAGAAATTTGATTGGATTAGGTCAAAGCTCCGCCCATCCATTACTGGGTAATAGATGGATAGTGCGTGCAGCAATTACGCGGTGTAGTAGAATGTATGACTCTCGAAAACTGCGCGTTTATACTGCGTCGTGTATTTCGCGTTGGAACGCAAATGCAATTTACGCAGCGTGACGATCACCGCGCGATGACTTGGATTGAAACATTTTGTTTTCAAGAGGGGTGCAATTATTTAAATGAATAAAAAAGAATGATGTTAGAATATTTTTGACAAATAAATTAAGTCGATAAAAAGCAAAAATTACACATTTCTAAATAAGAATGAGAATAAAAGATGAGATTTTTTGTTTTGGCCATCTTAGATGGTGTCATAATGGATGGGCATCCAATATTTTATCGTGGTGGATACCGGCTCCGCCGGCATCCACCACTCAAAATATTGGATGCCCATCCATTATGACACCATCTAAGATGACCAAAAAAAAAATCTCATCTTTTATTCTCTAATTCATTGGGTATGTCAATCATAAAGGTTGCATATTTTCATGAAAATGAATAAAATGCCATCTCAATTTCTTTTCTGAATATCAGAGACCAAGGGACATACACTATGGTACATTGACTCAAGCAAATAATGGCGTTATTGATAAGTAAATCCACCCGGTAAGTAGCTAACAGAGCACTTTAGATTCCCTTTTTTATTTAGAACTGCACACCATTGTTACTGTCCATGCAGCTGAAAAGATTTTCAGGTGTTAGTACTGCCAAGTTTAGATTGAGCTGGCCTCGTTCGCGATTAAAATAATCTGAGGTTCTACTGTGAGTTCAATAATTTTTACTGTATATTTCATTTTTTTGAAAAAAGAAAGGAATGTGAACAAAACCCATGGTAATGTTGCTTGGTTAAGCTGTGACCTAACATCTTTGTGCAGAACCATGATCCATAACTTATTGCTGGACCTCATTTATATTCAATTTACCACCATGTTTTTAGAAGAGTACAATAGTAGGCTAACAATGCAGTAAATTGAATAGAAATGGGGTTATCCGGCAAGTTTAAGTTAAGTTTTGCTTCTGCACAAAGATGTTAGATCACATTTTTCCAAACAACTTTCTTTCATGATTTTGGTTCATCTTTGTTTCCTTTTAAAAAAATGATGAAATATACGGTCAAGGTTAATTGAACGCCCCAGTAAAAGCCCATTTAAGGTTTATTTATTTGTGAAAGAGGCCAAGTATTTTGTGCTTTGCGTCATGAAAAAATAGATCAATCTTATCGGTGTGGTGCTATAGCATCTGAAATCTTTTCAACTGCATGGGTAATAACAATGGCTCTGTACTTCCAGATAAAAAGTAATTTGAAGTGCTTTATCCTCTGCATACCAAGCGGATTTACTGGATATCAACAGTGCTATTGTTTGCCTGAGTCCACTGCATCATGATGTACATCTACTGGTCACTGATATTTAGGTAAAGAAATTGTGATATTTTATTCATTTTCAAACAAATGTGCAATTTATGGACTTGACATAACCCAGGGTATTGAAAGGTATAATATTTAATAATAATCTGTGCAAAAATCAGTCATTTCGCTGATATGCGTAATCAAAGTCCTTATGCAAGCATCTTTCTCTCTTTGATCCCATCACCTATATAGATTGGGAATTTTCAAAGCTATGTTGCAAAACAAAGATTGCAAAATAGGTAGTTTCCCATGATGTCATTAATAGCTATTAATAATGTAAGATGATGCGATGCATATGATGTCATTTGTGTGCATGATCCAATTGGGCAGCATTAGCTAGGCTATGATTATGCATGATGATGCTGCAATAGTTATTATAAAGGCAACTGCAGAAAAATATAAAGATTTCTTTTCTGAGAGGAAAAGGGCCAGTTATTAAAGTTAATTTTTATCTGCAGAAATGATAGATCTGTGCAGTACATAGTGCCAGGATCAACTGATATTCTAGATATTACAGGGGCTGCATGTGCTAGCTATTTCTCCCCTGTCATCTTTCAAGCCAAAATAGCCTCAGTTTTTGGAATAAAAAAGATTCCAGTTTATGGTCCTAAAAGTAGCAATTTGCATCATAGCTTATTCTTATGTATACTCTAAATAATCAATATAGAAATTGACTTACAGCATATCACTGTGTAAAAATCAAACCTGACACTGTACTAACCCGAAATTGAATTTAAATTTAAGAATGGCCAATATTTAATTTAGTAGCTAGTTTAAAGGTGCTTGTTCCGATCGTCTTTAGGACCCCCCCTGATTTCAATTTTGATATCAGATGAAAGGCCGTATTTTTCTCATTGTCTTCCTGAAATTTCAGCTTTCCAATCCATTCCGTTCTCAAGATACTGACAAAAAACTGCCATTTTAATGGTTAACCGTCAATATTAGCACTAGAATAGGGCGTTGCACTGTGCATTATCGCGTCTAGCATCAAAACCGCAAGTAACTTTCCCACAGTACCTGGTGGCTGTGCCTATATCAGGTCAGGCGTTCAGGATAACACGATACACAAAAATCGGAACAAGCACCTCTAAAACATTGAAAAGTAGTAGTTTTGAAAATATTCCTTTTTTAAACGTTCATACAGTACACTTATACTTAAGCACTTTCAAAATGTCTTACTAATGATCTGATTATTTACAAGTCCTTCACATTACAGCTGGAATGTAATGGCTAGCAAGAAATCATTACCAGTTTATGAGTTTTTAACCTGTTTGGATCTCAAATTTAAAATGAGCACATTCAACACCAAATTGCAAGTTGTTATCCAGCAGATTTCCTCCAGAAGCAAAAAGTAAGTGATATACTGAAGTTCCTCTTTAAAAGGTTGGAAAAAGTAGTATTGTTAAAAATATGTTGGTAATTTGAGCTTCCTTTTTTGAGCTACAGTAGAACACGGGTACAATTTCAACGCAACAAGCTCTGGAGGGTGCATCTGCTACACTGGCGAAGTTATCTGTGTCAATCAAAGGAACAAAAATGGTATGACTACTATGACATGTTTCTAATTTATCATAATCTGCATGATTTTAGTTTGATAGTCTCTTCATCAATGACATTTTTTATAGCAAAATTAATTTTAAACAAGGCGAACTCGTATTTACGCGATGCGTAAAATATGTCCCCGCCGAATTTCGCGATCACTAACATGAGATAAATGCAACTACAACACCCCACCCCCTTCCCAATACCACACAAAACCCCACCCCTCCCCAACACCCCGAAAAACCCGACCCCCCTCCCCAACACCCCGAAACACCCACCCCCTCCCCAACAGCCCACAACACCCCACAATATTCTTTCATGCAGCGCAGGAATTTGAGTATCCGATGTACTGTTTGAAAAATATAGCAATTACGCTTATTTTTGCATATTAATTAGCTCATTTACATACTCAATTTGGCCGAAATACGCCCAAAATCTAATTAGTTTGAGAACTCTTCAGCCCGCTTCCTTCCACCAAGTTACATCATTATACGCCTTACAGAACTCCAGAAAACTTGTACAAAGGCCTTGCAGGAAAATTTTTCATAAATTATGCAAATTAGATACTTAATTAGCATATTTTACGCCCAAAACCTAGTAGGTCAAGAACTCATCAACCCACTTCTTTCCACCAAGTTGCATCATTGTCGCTCTTACGGAACTCCAGATAAATCATGTACAACATGGGTTAACATTTTTATCACAGACGGACGGACGAACGGACGGACGCTGCTCATTTCATAGTCCCCGTTCCGAACTCATTCGGCGGGGACAAAAATATAATTGGTAGTATAAGATATGAATAGTGGCAGCAGCAGTAGTAGTAGAAATAGCAGTAGGATCAACAGTAACATTATCATCACAAAAGGTAGTAGCAGTGGTAATGAAAGTATTTTGTCAACCTCTGTGCATGCATGTTCCGAATACAATTTCAGCAGCAAAAGTAGTCTACTTTGATTGAGCCCTTTTTATGTCGTCTGTAAGTGTTTCCAGCACTTGTGGTAAACATCTTAGCCCTAAACATAATTGCCACTGTTTCCACACACTTTTTGCATATTTTCATTACAGGTCATGGCCTAAAATGGTCAGAATTAGGTAATTACTTGGTGTATCCACATATGTCAATGAAATTTCATGATGCTTGGAAGTGGGTAGTGTTCCATATGTTACCTATTAGAGAGTGGGGTCAAAGGTCTTTAAAGAGTCATTAGAGGTCATAGCTCCAAATTGGTTACCTCATTTGCACTTTGTTCCCATTCACAAACCATGCTGGCAGACGACACATAGATTTGGGACCGGGGAACTCCCATCTTGAAAGTGATGTGTATGCAAGACTGTTAAGACCCCCTTTTCAGCATCGTTGTCACCAAAAAAACCCATATTTTTTATCATTCCACCCAAAGACCCCTTGTTTTGTCAAAATGTTATCACTGTCACCCAAAGACCCCAATTTTGGTGGCAAATTTTGAAAATTTTCACCCAAAGACCTCTATTTTTAGAAAATTTTGCAAAAATCTCACTTTTTAGAATATTTTGCAAATTTTGCCACTCGGACTGAAACCCCCTATTTTGTGGCAATTTGGCTGTTTCTCACCCAAAGACCCCTACGTTTTTAGTCCTCTGTCAGTGAAGCTTGTAAAGTTATGTTCTGAGTGTGAAATGCAAGATACACTAAGAGGTGGTATACTGTCTCTATTACTGTTATTGATGAACATACTAATGCAATTTGATAAATTAGGCCAGTGAAGTTGTACTTTGTGGAAGATGTCCAAGTTATTGTTCCGCAGACTATAGAACTCTTGATGAGATTAGTTAATCATTTCCAGCTAAATTTACTGAGTTATTTGCTTATTTCCCAGAACAAGCTTTTGAAACCATGGCACACTCTAATTGTTGATGTATACAAAAGATAAAGGAAAGTATGCACTATAGTATGGTGCCTTATCGTTATGTTTTGGGATTTGTCGGCTATTTTGCTACATTTTGATTTTTTGTCTTTTTTGGTAGTATTGACACCTAGGAACTCAAATTTGGTTGTTCCCATTTTTTTCGACCAGCCGTTTGGCAGCCATCTTGGATTTCAAAATGGCCGCTATTTTCAATATATTTTCCCTCATATCTTCGTTTGTGGGTGGCATAGAAAGGTAAAATTGGTCTCTATACCCATGTTTGTGATACTAAGGTTTCTATAGAAACCACTATTTAAGTTGCAACTAATTTCGTTTGGTGGCCATCTTGAATTCAAAATGGCCGACATGTTGAATGAAGTTTGACCTGTATCTTGACTTTTGAATAACATACTGGGCTAAATATGCTGGCAATACCCATGTTAGAGATAATGAGGTTTCCATATTAACCCTAATTTAAGTTGCAACTAATTTCGTTTGGTGGCCATCTTGAAATCAATATGGCTGACATGTTTAATATACTTCGCCCTGTATCCTGACATGTAAATAACATACAGGCCTAAAATACTTTTTTTGGTAGTATTGACACTGTAAATTTCAAAATGGCTGCTATTTTTAATACACTTCTCCCAATATCTCGGCTTTCCGAGCTACATAGGAAGCTAAAAAGATAGTTAGCCTATACCAACGTATGTTTTTTCAATGATGCTACAATCTGGGTTCTACAATCTTGGAAAAAATCAGTTGGAATACTCACCACAATTTGCTACATTGTTCACCTGGGCCAGAGTTAAGAGCCAATCTTCCACTTCAACTTACCCTTCCCCTTCCCCAACACCCATCGATCAATGTTGGGAAAATTGGGAAGACTTCTGATGAGGATAACCAATTTCTACATTGGTGTGGAAGACAGTTTTCCGAGAATTGTTCAAATTGTTCCAAGAATTATGTTCAAGATTGTGGCTTATTTGTTAGATCCCCATATTGAATTTCAAAATAGTCCCCATTATCATTCAGTATATTTTTCCTTCAAGGTGGATTTTGGCTTGTGAGCTACATAGAAAGTACAAAATATGGCAATACCCATATGTTTGTGATACCATTTTCAAAATTGCCACTTTTAAGTTGTAGCTCATTTGTTTAGATAGCCAGATATACATGCATTGTAACCATAAAGGTAAAGGGATAGACCTGTGTACACAGGAACGAAATGCCCATCTATCTTTTGAAATGATATTGGGATGTTTTCGCTGCACCAAAGAAAATGTTAAGTGAAGAAATGATTGTAACAGATTAATAGGAGCGAGTCAGAGAATGAATTGTTGTGGACACCAAGAGCAAATTTTGAGTCAGATGTGACTTTAAGCTACTTTAGAGATGTAATACCACATTAATAGCAAAAAGTGAAATATGGTGACACACCCAGACACAAATCTCTAGTTTAAGAGATAGGATGGTCCTGAAAAGGATCTCTGTTGAGGTGTTGGAATAGGTCTAGCCAGTAGCCAGATGTTAAGATGTTAAGATTAACTCCCAGTACGGCCACGATTGATGCAATGAGAAAATATCCATTCTCCACCAGCTGACAAGACAATGTTAATTAAAAGGTAGCAACCCTTTTTGTGAGTAAAATCTCAGTCAAAGTTGAGTTAACCTTCTTCTTGCATATGAGACAGGAGCCAAATATATTGAAGGTGGTGGAGCCAGCTCACTGTTGATTGGTTGGGGTTTGAGAAGTCTATATCCACCGGTGGACGAAAGGTAGGGCACTCGTTGAGAATGTGCTGCCGAGCTGGTGTGATTCTTTGACAGCGTTATGCAGCAGGTGCTTGTTGTCCAACAGACCCTTATTCACCAGTTTATCATCATGTGATGTTCTTTTCGAAGCACTCCTGCAGGTGTAATGCCTGAGAGAACTGGTAGAAACTCAGATGGAGTGGGACGAAGGCAGCCAGTAATGGTTCTCATGGTCTCGTTGAGTACTGTGTCCAGCTTCTTTGTGTGAAAGCTATTGCACCATGCTGGGGTGGCATATTCAGCAGCACTGTAGACCAGAACCAGGGCGGTGGTGCGTAGAGTGAATGGGCTAGCACCCCATGAAGATCCAACAAGGTGACACAGGAGGTTATTCCTCGAAGATACCTTTGCACAAAATAACTCGAGATGGTGCCGATATGTAAGCTGCTGATCAAGCTTCACTCCCAGATAAGTTGGTGTAGGATTGTTTGGCAGAGGCACTCCATTGAGGTTGATTTGAAGCTGGCGATGAGCCTCTTTGGTGTTGGCGGTGGTCTTGGCTTTAATCAGCTTGAGTGTCCAGCTCTTGAGATATGCTGCAAGTAGGGCCATATCTGCAGTAAGTGTACTTTCTACTTCAGTCCAGCTTCTGTCCAGAAGAAGGGCAAGATCGTCGGCTTAGCCATATTGTCTAGATGTTGTTGTTATACAAATTGAACAGCATGGGAGCCAGTACTGATCCTTGTGGGACTCCGTTCCTCAGGCGACGCAGTCGACTGCTCTGCCCATCACTGGTCTTAAGAACAAAGCTACGGTTTGCAAGCATGTTGCGTGAATTGTACAAGGTGATGATCTGGGATGGTCCTGAGAAGCTTGAGTGTCAAGCCCTGGTGACACACGGTGTCATATGCAGTAGTAAGGTCCAGCAAGATGACGCCTGCCTTACGACGCTTTTCAAAGCTATCCTCAATATCATAATGTGAGTTTTACAATCTGATGGACAGTGCTCTAGCCACGCCGAAATCCTGCTTGTTCGTCAGGCAGATGGGATTCGACGACTGGCTCCAGCCGGGCCAGGATCAGCCTCTTCAAGGAGTTTGAAGAAAACACGCAGTAGTGATATTGGGCAGTAGTTCTTGGGGTTGTCAACAGGCTTGTTTGGTTTAGGGTGTGCGATGATGGTAGCCCTCCTCCAGATCTTTGGTAAGGACTGGTTGGTAAGGCAACATGTGTAGAACTCCTGGAGCCATTCAAGACATCATGGGCCACAGTGCATCATGAACTCCATTGGTATATTATCAGGCCCCTGGGCCTTTTCACTCTTTAGTTGGCTGATAGCAGAGATAAGCTCATCTAGTGAGAAGGGTGTTGAAAGTGATCTCTTTTTTTAACAGAGCGAGTGTGATCCTTTTCAATGTCCTTGGAACGACCATTTGCGAGGAGTTGCTCAGCTATTGAGTTGGCAGACACAAGACATTTCGTTGGTTTGGATGATTAACCTTAAGAAATGTAGGGCGACATATAATTAGCTTTGCCCAACTTTGATGTCTTTACTCAATGGAAAGGGTAATTGTTACTGTTTTATCAGTACAGTAAAACACAACTAGTACCAACTTTAGTGAAGTGAAATTGTGGAAGATCCCCAGCATTACAAGTATGAGTATTACCACCATTTTCTAGTCCAGTATGTTATTCATAAGTCAAGATACAGGCCAAAGTGAATTTACACATGTCGGCCATATTGAATTCAAGATGGCCGGCAAACATAATTATTTGCAACTTAAATAATGGTTTATATAGAAACCTCAGTGTCACAAACATGGGTATTGCCACCATTTTTAGCTATTTTTAGCACTGCATGTTTTTCGAAGTCAAGAAAATGCCAAAGTACATTAAACATGTCGGCCATATTGAATTCAAGATGGCTGCCAAACGAAATTAGTTACAACTTAAATTATGGTTTATATAGAAACCTCAGTATCACAAACATGGGTATTGCCAACGGTTTTAGCACTGTATGTTATTCAGAAGTCAAGATACAGGCCAAAGTATATTCAGCATTACAACTTAAAATATGGTTTCTATAGAAACCTTAGTATTACAAACATGGGTATAGAGACCAATTTTACCTTTCTATGTCACCCACAAACGGAGATATGAGGGAAAATATATTGAAAATAGTGGTCATTTTGAAATCCAAGATGGCTGCTAAACAGTTGGTCAAAAAAAAATGGGAAAAACCAAATTTGTGTTCCTTGACCTCAGTTTTACCTAAAAAAAGACAAAAAATCAAAATGTAGCAAAAAATCCATTAAATAACACAAGGACCCATACTATTAGAATGAAGTGCAAAAAGACAAAATACCAATCACAGTCTCTAATTTCATAATCACAGTATCTAATTTCATCAAGAGCGGATGAGCTATTTTGTTACAATCTTGCAGTTTGTTCTTAATAATATTTGAACATTTTGCTCAATTCCTTAATGCACTAGTCTGAAGCAAAGTCTTTTCTTAATGTTTTCTTAGTGTGAGTAATGGGTTATTTCATACTTCAAGTTTGTTGTACACATGAATACAGTTGGAATTATTTGTTTGCTAGTGGAGGCAAATTTCAGTTTTGTGGTTTTTGCCAGCAACGCAGCTCCCAGATTCATCTATGCTACTTGCAACCAGACATGCAATGACTTGTACCATTATACCAAGGAGGTGTTTGACCAAATGCCCAGTTGGTTTAGGTTATAAGATTTAGGAACTACTGGCTTTGCATAGGTTGACCAGTGCACCAGTGATTCCGCACAAGAAGAGTGCTGTAGAAGCATTATACTCTAGTGGTTATTTTACAGGCTAGTACAACCTGTATTTGATTTTTAATTGTTTTTTATAGGCTCCTCATGTTTGTTCCTTGGATACAGTCTAATTGAGCTCCACCAGATTAAAGGACATGTTACTGATCACTTCAGTGTAGAATCAGTTACTTCTAAACTTGAAAAGCTGCTTAATTACAGATTACCAGATTTGGTGAATATGAATATTTATGTTTCTTTTAAAATGTGACGTGTGGGCACATTTTGTGTTTGTGTGAGTTCACATGAGTGGGTGGGTGGGTGTGTATGTGCGCATGTGTGTGGTTGAGTGATGTGTCTGTGTGCATTTTTGTGCAGTCTTTGTTGCTTGCTTCCGCTTTAAAAATGGACTAAAAAGCCTAAGTCTCTACATTGCAATGCAAAAGGTATTTGAATATTTACAATGCAACTGGTCTGTGTAAATATCTGTGTTAACTAATTTGTCTTATTAACAGAAAACTTGTTCGCTGAATATAGAAAGTCAAGAAGATGAGCAGCTTGTTTTGTGTCTTACTCAAGACTCAGAATCGGTGGGTAGAGAATGTAGTGAATCGTTTTTGGACATATCTTTCAAATTAAATTTTAACAAGTTAAACTACTTTATTATGTTGGATTTCACACCTTATAGTTTGCCTGATATATATTTGGCATGGAAAATAATACCAAGCCTAAAAGCTTATACTTCTGATTATTTGTTTTCATTAGGTGAGATACTGCAAGGAACAAATGGTTACTTTGGTCAACTTTATCAACAACAGGACACCATGCATAACAACCGATGTGGTTTTATCAGTGATCAAAGTTGCCTGTACGAATACAGAATTACCTCGGTTATCTGAAATGCACGCCTCATCAGGAATTGCTGATGAATCGTCATATATGTTACTGATCTTAACCATGTCTTTTCTTGCATCGTACATATCAGTCTTCTTATAATCAAAAGACAATGTTGAAATGGTACATAAGTTTTTTTTTAAAGTTTTGGTTCAAATTAACTTAATGTAAATCTGTACTTGCTATAATGAATATGTACTCCATCCGATATCTGAGGAATGGGGTTCAAGTGTTCAAGTTGATGGAATAATGATGATCATCATTTGCATATCTACAAAAAAGAAATGTATATCCACAAAGATGTGAGAAACTTCAAAATATGTAGGTCTTCATATAGAAAATGCAACCAAGAAACTTTCTTATTGATATTATAATCTACCTTTTCCTTTGAACAGTTAACCTCAGCATACCTCATGTCTGTATGTGTTTGTGTAATTTTAGAAATAAGCTTTTCAGAAAGTCTGTTCATATAAAGATGTTAGAATTAAGTTTGGTGGTATTATAAAAACAGTGTGGCTTTTGATTAGCTGTAATGAAATTGTTTAAGTAAATTTGTATATTTTTGTGTGAATTAAATCGTATACTGACAAAATACAAGAAAATGCATTCTTTTATTTCAATAGGTCACAATGTATCAGTTCAATAAGTCATTTTATTTCAAATTTGTCCAATTTTACTCTTAAAAGGGACATAATGGCATGAAAAAAATTGACATAATGAAAAGGACCCGTACTGAAATGACTTCCACGAGTTTGAAAACAATTTGGATGTTTACATTATGTAAAAACAGTAAAAACAGGAAGAGTTCCAGAGGGGGAGGTGGCAGTTTGTGGCAATTTCTGGAACAAGGATGCTAACATTACTGCCAGCATTTACCAAACTTGAAAAGCATGTTGTCATCAGCTCACAGACCACTGCTATTGTATATGTGCTAATCATGGCTAAATCCATCTTTCACTTGCCAAATCAGTATCTTACTACAAGCCTAAAGTACAATGCCTGAATCAAGCCTAAAGTACAATGCCTGAATCCCGGTGTAGAAGTAATTATCGTCCGACGTACTCATAGTCTGGGAACAATGGTGAACAATAGGGGAGTGAAATATTTTGGGATTAGCAAAAGTCCAATTCTTGGGGGGGGGGGAGGAAACATCCAAAATGTCGAGATTTGTAACCAATTTTGGCCACAAATGACTAATTTTTTGCCTTAATTCAGTGATTTTATGTCCCCAAATTGCTGTTTTTTTCCCAAAAAATCTGTCATTTTTCTTTTCTTCTGGCCAGGGGCAAAAACTGAACTGGGGAGGTCAAGAATAAAATATTAGGCCATCCCCCTAAACGAATCTCAAGATAATTGGTAACATTGAACATATTGCCAATATTGGATGGCTTCTTTCAGGTGATTATATAATATTAGATGGCTGAGGTTGATAACAGAAAATATTGCCCGAGCCTAGATTAAATATCAGGCTCGTCTTCGACTCGCCTGATATTTTCTTGGCGAGGGCGATATTTTTAGGAGTCTACATGGGTTGGCAAATAACCATGGCTGTTGCAGTGTCACAAGATTTATGAATGGCTGTCACTGGATAAGAAACCAAGTGTCAAAATGTCACAAGATAAGAATAGCTGTGTCGCGAGTGTCACATTTTACCCATGTAGACCCCTTTTTCTGTTATCAACCCAAAAAGTCATCCAATATTATTATTATTATGGAAGCTGACTTGACAAAAGTAGTTTTAAAATGGCTTCAAAACTAATAAAAAGAGCATTATTTACTTGACAAGTTGCCCAATATTTTTTGCATATTGTGCAGTGTTGGGCAATACGTGCTACTCGCATGGCAATATTTCGCCACACGGAAGCTTCAGATGCATAATAATACAGAATATTGGATTTATCTGTGATATAAACTTTGGAATAGAGCATTGAGGTTACAATCTAAAATTTTAGTTGACTATTTTTGATACAAAAACAATATTTTGAAATCTTGAGCCTGCTTTTAAGCTTTTCTTATTCTCTGATTGGCAAATTGCATCATATAACACTATGAACTACCAATCAAATTGGCCGGTAGTACTAGTGCCCAGCTGGGTTAACCTTTTTACCACAGGTACACAACATACATACACATGCATACATACAAATTTTAAAAAGTTTAGGTTGCTACCTGGACAGCTTCCTCACAAACTTCCTTTGTATTATATTTGGCATCAAACACACTGACAGAATCTCAAATTCACAGCTCTTAGGTGCCACTGGCTGAAACTATCTGAGAAAGGCAGTTAAGGTCGGTAGGACACATCCTCTGCATACCTCCTGATGACCCCTTAGCATATATACCTTGTATGAACCATCTCATGAAAGACATGGAAAGCAATGCTTCCTCTATCTATAATACATTTCAAGGCTCATCTGTAAAGACTTGACACGCTCTCCACAAGAGATCAAACAATTAGCTTAAGGGGTCTGGAGTGGCAGTCCATTTTCCATAAACTACAGTGTACTATTTCTGAAACTTCAAAATATGAAATCTCACAAACCAAATGGAATTTCAATTTGGAATAAAAATATTTTAAAAGCTTACACGCTTGGGCAAAATTACCGACGGATATTTTGCTCTTTCTATGAATTCATTATTGAGAAAATATTAAAATGCAAAGTTACTCGATTTTAAGCAAAATTAGCCCATTTTTGGAAAATAACTCCCCCCCCAAAAAAAAATATTAACAAAACGTGGTGTATGGTTTTTATCACAGTTACATACTCTACATATCTGCCAACGGATTTGTTAGTCCCGACTTTTGATTATGGAGATAGTGTCAAAATATCAAATTCTAAAGAAATTGCCCCCAAATCGATAAATTACATCACAGTCCCCAGACCGCAAGTGTCGTCTGCCATCGCCGTTTGTGAATGGGGCCAAAGGTCACATGAGGTTACCAACATGTCACCCCACTCCGCTTCCTCCTTTTCACCAAGTTACATCATCGTAGCCCTTACGCATCTCATATGGCATGCAATATATTAAAGGGATAAGCAGCGACTTGCTAATCCGAAACGTCGAAAGAATCATCAAAATTCATATTTTTGCTACTGGCATGGACATGCGAACATAACCTGCAAGTGGTTGGCTTGAATTCCATGTATTAAGGACAAAGTAGTACTTTTTATCCGATTCTGTAATTTCTATACGTGCGTATCAAAATTCCGATTGAGATCAAAAAAACTTTCCCGGTGAATATCCCAGATTTTAAGTGGGATATTGTGCACCATGATCAATACAGTTTGACCTCAAACACAAACATTATTGATCTTTGTTTATTCTGGACTGGTGTAAACTGCAATCAGCTGTTTAGTGTGGATTTTGAGATGCCATCGCTGTATGTCTATTTGCGGGAGATGGTATGACAATTTTTTTTTCTCTATTGGTAGTTTGTTTCTACATTAAAGCAGTTATATGGAATTGTACACCCTTATCCCTGGTTTATAAGATAAAGAAATGCATTTCCACATTTTTCGATTCTCTCGCATTATCGCTGCTAATCCCTTTATAGGTTAACATTTTAACCACAGACACACACACACAGACATACGGCCAGAGTAATCCCTATGGGCCTTCTGCAATTCTTGCAAACGACACAATAAAATGCGTCTTACCAATCACCACTATGTATCATAAACATTGAACAGCAATACGTGGATCCTGGGTTTCCTGCCGGAAATCATTTTTTACCGAAATTCCTGTCCCACAATGCACCAACGATGTACAAGTAGATATGCATCACTCCATGCACGCTCGCGGTTTAGTGCGCCTCCTTTAAACTACGCGCACATTTTGTGCCGCAAAATTACAAGGCAATCAAGAGTACTCGTAAAACTGGTAAAATTTAATTTATCAGCAAAATTGTTTTCGCACAGTTATGACAGAAAAATGACCGTATGACACAAAACACCATAGAATATATATGCGCTATTTATTTTATCTACTCGTACATCGTTGGTGCATTGTGGGATAGGAATTTCGGTAAAAAAAGGATTTCCGGTAGGAAACCCATGATCCACGTATTGATCGATTACTCAGAGACCACGATTTAAATCACAAGAATGCAAGTTGCCTATCATTTTGATATCCCTTGTGTATTGTATCACAGAAGTTTCTGCTCAAGGGAATCAGTGAAATATTTCAATTTGGATTTATTGCATTTTATTGCATAAAGACATGCCCTTGAATTACTACATATAGGAAAGCCTAATAATAATAACACTGCAGTCTTATGTTAGTGATAAATTAAATACCAACTTTTATTCAACATATGTAGCAATTAAGAAAATGACTTTCAGTTCAATTAATGGAATTAAACACATAATGCTGGACCCTCAGATGAAAAATTATGTTAACTTTACATTATAACTTCTGGAATATGACTTAAATTACAACTTACTGCACATACTCAATTAGTTTCCATGTTTGAACCTTTACCCTATGTATGCTGGACTGCTGGTGACCACAAAAGAACGCGCTACAAAAGGTATCACTGTTGTAAGAAACTGAACCTGTTTTTCAGCATCTACAGCAAAAAGTGGTATATTTAAGTTGTCCAGTCTTTTGATAATTCCACAGTAACAGATGTCAAAGGTTATATGGGAACTAAGAAATTTTCAAAATTGTTTTATCATGTTAACCTATAACAAATTATTCATCTCATCACAAGGATTTGAAAAATCTATAGTTTCCCATGGATACAATGATTGGTTGTGGAATTATGGGTAGAAAGGGGTCCTAATAAGATCAATGACCTTTGACCTATAGGTGTATGTATAACCTTTTTGAGCTCATAACTCGAGAACCAATTACTATAGCTGTGACAAATACAATTTGTTAAATCTTGTGAGAAAACAATTTGGTACAGTTTTTGTACAATTTGGAACTTATTTTGTAAATTTTGACCCTGCACAACCAAGACTTCATCTATTGAATATAATTGCTTGATGAATAGGCAACTATTTTCCCAATATATGTAGAAAAACAAGTCCATTTTGTACAGCAGCAGCAGCAGCAGTGATCCTTTCCCTATGCAGCTAAGGCAATGTAACAATAACATTGATTTGTACCCTGTCATGGATCTTACGTGTTCCCCAATCTGAAATGGGGATTTTTAAAATGGTTTTATGATAATAGGTTTCAAATAATAATCCCAAAATCCAACTAGAAAATAAAAAAAAAATGGGGTCATTCACTTAAGATTTACAATATCCAAACACCTTACA